>DWCF01006712.1:0-11899 GCA_018230265.1 Delias oraia | reverse complement strand
AACGAATAAAACCTTAGTGTGAACTCGATAGCTGATTCAGTCGATAGATTTAAATGAAAGTTTTTAAAGAATTTTTGGTACAAAACAACTTTGGATCTTTATCAATGTTATTGCAAATGATATTTTACGATAATTGTAAGCATATTTTAACATGACCTACTAAATACGCAGTAGCAACCATGAATGTTAATGCCACTAGAAGATAATTCTGTTCTAACAGAAGAAGCATTTAATTTTGTTCAGTAATTTTTGATATTCAAGCACCGACTTATTCTGAATGACGAATTCTGAATTGAAAAATTACAAAAAAAATAATATAAGTAGATATCTTATTATGTAATTCACGTAATTAATTATTGGAGGTATTATATAAGCAAGCACATAAACGTTTCGCGTTCTAAAACGCGCCCTACGAACGTATAATGTGTTGCCTGCTTTTTATTATGTAATCAACGTGTAGAGTATTCTTATATATATATATGTTGACTGTGATATAAATCAATCTCAGATTTGCATAGAAATATTGTCAAACTAGAGTTACCCCTTCAAGTTTTACGATGCAATAAACACTAAGAAACATAGAAGTTCTGATAAGTTGGTGTGAGGGTTCGGTCATCTGATAGCAACGGGTTTGGGGTGTAAAAGACCCCACGGGTCACATGTCAGGGCCTCGCACTTAGTTTAAGAGGCATTTTTCTTGCGAAGGTCGGAATGGATAGCAGTTTAGGACTGTTTATGGGAGTTTATATTCGTATATCGAAAAACGAATAGCACCGTTTTACTGTGTTAAGATTTTATTCGCCAACGAGAAGACGCCTCATTGTGGAATTTAGAACTTGTGCTGTATACATATCATATATCTATATGACAGGTATATAAGGCAATACAACAATTAGTTAAACCTTTACTTTTTTGTGCTATAGCGGACAATATAGCAGGCGGGTCTTCTATATGAGAAGAGAACACCGCTACCTATGGATAATATCGCCACATATGCGTTTTGGTTGTGTTACTGGCTTTTCACGCCGCTAAAACGTCATTTTAAGGTCGTTCGATCTTCACTTACTCAGCGAAACACAGTAGAAGCATCGTTTCAAGTACAACTATCATTTCACGTTGAGTACGTGGTATCACTTTGAACGAGCTGGCCCAATTAGTGCGTCCGCATAATATACTTCAACATGGCTCTAACATAGCGCTCATTTAAAAATATGTCAAAGGTCAAAAATCACCCAAACAAGCCTTTTTCTAAATGAGCTCTCCTTAATTAATAACTATGAGTAACGACATATTAAATATGTATAAAACATCCCGCATTCGTAAATATATTAAAGATTAATATTTTATTTGTGGTAACATTCAATCCGTGTCCACTTAATCTAAAATAATGTAAATTATATTGAATAGAGATTAAATTTGCATCAAAATCAACTCATCTAGTTACAAAAAAGAAATAGGCCCTACCTGTCGTCTTCCTAGTTGATCTTGCTAAGTACTGACTAATCAGTTTAATTCTTTGTTCACGGTAGTTGGAAACTGAAAAGCAATTTGGCTGTTATCAAATTATACGCATTTCGTTTCAGTTATTAGCTTAGTCCATCTGTCCGTCACCCTATTCCTCCCCTATCTGCAAGTGAGATCTCAACGCACGTCTTGAGACAAGCGTATACAACGATATTTAGCTTAATAAAATCTACAGGTAGGGTGGTATAAACTATCGAGGTATTTTCAACTCTATACATAAGCTTTACGGTTGCATTCAGCTTGTGTAAAGTAGTTGTATAATTGATATAGTATCTGTTCGTTACGCAAGGTGCGCTGCAAGGTGCAGCCCGACCGTTGTGGCTATAATGACACCGTGACAACTGATTACCGACCCCGCATCGCACTTTCCGTATACTTTATTTCATCTATTACCTCAGATCAACATATTATAGCTATTAAGCGAGTCAACACGTCGCCACACTTCGTATATTCGGTCCTAATATTATTTGACATCTATGAAGGACTTGGATTAAAATCTACGGATCCAGTCAATTTATTGAAATGCTTATTGGACTATAGTAACATGTATATTATACAATTTATAATTTATCTGCAATTTCTATTATAACTTTTACACAATAAATCATTATCTAATAAATACTGATGACGCTACATATGGCTTACATATGGTACATTTACATGAAGCAGTCTATCACAAGCATGAAAACTGAATGTATGACGTGGCTTGGGTGATATTGCAACTTTTGCATTCGTGATCCGACCTGGCTCTGGTTTGGAAAGACCCCAAAAACCCATAGCGTACAATGGAGGTGGTGATTCTTCTATATGGTTAGAGAACACCGAATCTGCACATTGGTTATGTTTTAAAGGCATCCGACAAACTCAGCTCAATAAATGTGTCAGCATATGTTTAAGTATGGCTCTGCCATGGCTGTAATTCATTCTATTAATTACTTAAGATAATTCTAAGACATAAGAACTTAAGTGTACACACAAAAAAACATTCCCGAGTTTCAATTAAAAAACTGATCAATTTATTTTCACGAAAAAACACATTTACCGCATAAATCTATCAAATCGAAGCTGCGGGTATTCTGACGTATTAATACATAATATAAAGGCGTAATACCCACATAAATACAAAACAAAAAACATATTAAAGTTGATATAGAGAGCCCGGTGCGTTTATTAAATTAACGATCGCAATTTTGTGAGTTTTTGCGAACAATTTGTTAACTCAAAAACCGAAAGGTGCAACATAAAAATTAAGTGTAGTAAATATTGACACAATTTCTTTTTAAACAGCATATAGTGTAAGTCAAAATATTCTACAAATTGCTTTCTGACCATTTATTTTTGAAGTCAGCATGTGGTTTTATTATTTTCTACCAAGCGTGGCGATTATGGCATTCATGGAGGTCCAAGGGGGATGCCTATGTGCAGCAGTGGACGTCTTACGGCTGAAATGAAGAAGATTATGTGGTTTTATTTTAAAAAAATCAATAATTTAACATTATTTACGACATAAAACAATTTTAAATAATTTCTCTTTATTTCCATAAAACAGTCGTTGAGAAATTGAGTATTTCACTTAGTTGTCCTTTAAAATGTTGCTACTAACACATGTCATACTCATTTAATCCATTTTAGTAGTATTTAATTAAAAATCTACTAAGTTAAGACAGAGTAGCTGTTAAAACGTGTCAAGAAATTATTAGTCGATTCGAATTTCCATTGCCAGACGAGAGACCTTTTTTGAAGAGCTATAATCAGAAATACCTCAGTGGGCAGCTGATTCCATATAGTGCGTGGCAAAAAATGCCTTAAAAACACTTAGTTGTGCACAATGGCTTGTATCATGTGCGCTCTAACGTGTCCATGACATTTATTAACGGATATAAGGATTGCTAAAGAATTTCACTCACTGTTTTTGAATACTTAAGGATGCTATGCATTGACCTGTGTCGTAGACCTTAGACCTTGAATCGTAGCTAAACCTACCACGAAACCAGAAGTATGGGGTTCTATACCCGGCAGATGATGTTAGCACACTAAGGGCCGGCTGGTCCAAAGTGATACCACGGGTTTGTATTGTGTTTTGCTAAGAGAGGATATCGGATGCCCTTGAAATTATACTGTTAAAGCCTGCAACACAACCAAAGCGCAAAGCACAAAAAAACTCAAATTTGCCTGCAAATATAAATAAATACGTATTTTTCATAAAGGGTTCACAAGTGGCCATTTCTCGTCCAATTCTTGATTTAATATTAATAGTATAATAAACAGAAATCTCATACAATCAATCGCCATACCATCAATTGTGAGATATAGTCCTGTCAAAAAACGATAGAAAAATGCATTATTAAGCCCCATAACCGTTCCCAATATCGTCACAGTAAATAGTACCCTTTGAACGGTAGTGTAAATTACGCGTAAGATCGGGCTTACCCCCATTGTCCACCACCAGGCTACTTTGGGGTGACTTAAATCCGAAATTGGGTATTTCGAAATTCGCATGTGTCATTTATCACGACCCCCTCACGAAAAAATGCTAACCCTATTTAAAAAACTACACCCCGCCATAATCCTACGCTGGTGCACGCACTAACAGTATTAAATTTTTGTAGCATTAGTTGTACAGTTGTAATATCGACGGAATAAGTTGATACACATCCATTGCTGTATTTTATCTCACTGTATTGTTTCCCTTCATTACCATGACGCAACGTACAGCATGTGTTCAAATGATATCACGATTCTATTTAAGGACAATAGCGGCAAATAAATATTGGACGAATAGAACAGAGATAATCCTTATTAAGCGAAATCGAATATTAAACACAACTAGTGAAGAATGAATGATCACTTTATGAAATACAGATAGTGCATTTCAAATACCTAATACTATATTTTAATATGTATATGTATATAAAATACGTATCTTGTTATAATGTGGCTAACTTTACACGTTTGAAACTGATGATACTTCAGGTATCACATGTTCAAATCTCGTTGAAATAAAATTATGTTTATAAAGTTCATAATCATTACCAGATAGAAGAAATAATACAACTTAAATTGAGCTAATATAGTCTGTAGGCAATCAACCTGCATTCAATGAAATGCCTCCCGTCCACTTATTCCTAGTACGTCACCTATTCAACGTAATAGATGAAATTAAGACGGTCACGTGTCATATTAAAAGCCACCGCCTCACATAGAATTTGAAGCTCAATTTTGTGGTTGAATTTTTCAATATTTTGGTTGGCGCACGTGTTCGCGTGTGCCGTCAGTTAGACCCCTGCAGTTTTATTTTTTATTATTTTCATAATTCACGTTTCATAATAAGTGGGTGGCGTTTCGCACGGTTAGCTCATGAAACCCAAACCACTTTTGAGATTTAGCGGTTTTAGTGCTAAGCTTATGGGTCGCGACGTTTATGCTGCGTCCGTAATAATTGAAAGACTTAAATGATTTTTTTAGCGAAGCTTTCTTTGATATCACCAAATAATACATATATACTTTTTATTAAAACTTTAAAAAAGAGCGTACGTAGCTATTTCTTAAAGGCCGACAACGCACCTGAGAACCAAAGGTGTCCATGAGCGCTGTACCGCTTATCCCAGGTAAGCCTTCTGCTCGTTTGCCACCGTTACCTTAAAAAAAACTGATCTCTATAATGAATATACCTAACTAACTTTCACAACCTAAATGACTTAAGAATTTTATATTTATTTTAAGCATAAGCGTTTATATGGCTACCTTCATTTCAATTTAATCTCTCTCGTTGATCCCTCATGTCTGTGGATTGTATTCAGCGTCAGGGTTGCCTCCGAAACGGACTACCTGCCTCCATCGGTTTTTGGCTTCTGCCCAGCGCGTCTCTTACATCTGAGAAGAATTTGGAATTTAAAGTGATATGAAATGATACTTTGTGTAATAAATAGTAATATATGCTACCAAGTATAATTCTATTAAGTAAACGGCTTTTGGGTGCTTTTTGCCTGAGTACAAGAGGGATGATTTAGCCACGCGTACTCATATCCTAATATTGAAGTATACCGCAAGGCATTTTATTTATGTAGCATCAGAGTGCACGTTTTGTGATCCACTTTATCAAGCGCTTAACTGGCACCTCCCTGGGGTTGAAATGACTTCGATATAATTTTGCTAGTGCTCTTATGAGTTTGTTACGGCTTATTGTGTTTTTTGCAGGATTAACTAAACGTTGGGGGCTAAATAAAAAGTATGACAAACGTTCTCAACGCTGTTCCACGACGCATTCATAAAATATACCTTCAACTGTAGGATTTTATGCCACGCCTTACCACTCGGTGGAATCAGCTGCTAGCAAAGTTATTTCCAAAATCAGACGACTTGGAAACTTTAGAAAAAGAGATTAACTATTCCTTAAAGGCCGGCATGGCCCCGCGTTTCTGCAAGGGCTAAGGGTGTCCATGGGCGCAGTACCGCTTATTCTAGGTTAGCCCCCTGCTCATAAAAAAATGTGCGCAAAATATTGTATCGAAATTATTGATTGAAATGAATTAATGAAATGTTCTTAAATGAAAGTTAAGAACCAGACAGTCGAGAGGGAACGTAAGCTACCATGACGTCATAGGTATCGAGTACGATTCCAGAAACAGAATCTATTTAATTTATAAATATGAATGATTAATACTGACGAAATAATTTCGCCGACTCATTTGTACTATATCGTGATATGACTATACTACTTATGATTATATAGTGAGCAAGGGACACCCATACAATTATACCGCTTAAATGGTGTAAAAAGACGGCAACACAACCAAGACCCGAGTTGCGGCACGTTTCATCTATTACCACCGTGGAACCTGACTAACACGAAGTCTGGTTTTATATAAAATCAAATCTACATAAAATTTATAGTCAAATGTTGTCTACTTTTCTGCATATTTTTATTATTATTTATAATATATGTTAACAATTATTATTAGGAAGTGTGTTGAATATATCCCAAACCCATTTTAACTTTTATAACCAGTGTAAAAGATTCAATTTTCAATACCAATTTTTACTATACGATACATATGCAATTTTATATCTATGTATGTAAATTTTTTTAAAAATTCTAAAGATATAAAAAACATTAACTTACCACAAAATGCTTTTAGATATAAAAAGGTTCTGTTATATCAATCCAATAAAATAAAGAGACAAGCTTAAAAGAACGAACCAATTTAAAAATATATTTCGTACAAAAATTAAACTGCTCAGATTCGACACGGGACCGAATTCTTTTAATTTTATTTTGTTGTACAAATTAATTTGCGGATAAATTTTCCTTTATGGACGTTTCTATTTGCGTGGGGAGAGCCGGGCTGGAGGGTAGCGTTTAGTTTTTTATCGGATGTATTTAATGTGTGGCCGTGGGGTGAGCTGACTTTAATTCTTCCTTTTGACGTGACGTCATTTCGTATTTTTTATGGTACAGTGGGTAACGGAAATGGTGGGTCTGCTATATGGTAAGAGAAGACAGCCACCCATTAACAACCGCGTCACAGTCTGCGCGTCGGTTGTGTTGCTGGGTTTTTACGCCACTACAGCGGCATTTCTAAGATATACGATATCCTCACTCACTCAGCGAAACATAGTAGAAACACCGTTTCGAGTACAACTACCATTGCACGTCGAGTATTCTGTGAGCACGTGGCATCACTTCGGACGAGCCGGCCCAATAAGTGCGTCCGATATGCTTCAGTATAGCTCTCCCTCGGATGCGACAGTATTAAGACACTCCCACGGCCACTGCCAGCCTTTCCAGAGACCTTATAAATTATAAATTAAATTATAATTGTCGGGATTGTGATCGGGATTCCTACCTGATACCTCTCGCTTCAAGGTAGAATTATTAAACTAATTAGCAACGAGGCTCTCATGTCATCCATTTTACACACGCACTTAAGTAACGAGATTAATAAATTGAAAGAAAAAACAGCTATCATATGAAAATCAACATTGGAAAAGTACGAATAAAATTATCCACGAAAAAAACATTCGGAAAATGAAATGCAAAATGAAAAAGGAACAAAACGACGGTTTACAAGAACTCGGCAAAAACTTCACCCCACAGAATCGCGGCTCACGTAATGGGAAATTACTCTAAAATAAAAAAAGTCTCCCTCAAGTGAACCCTACTGTTACGGCAATTTGGGTAAGACTCCCCAGACACAAACACTAAAAATTTAACTTTGGAGGTACTCTCAATATGCACACTCTTCCCTTACAACACAAGGTAATAAAACTGGAACGATTTTAATTGAAGTTCGTCCGATATTGATTTTCTCTATTGTTTATTTATAAAACAAAAGCATCAAGCCTAAATAAGTTCCAATGTTCTCACAGTAATGCATGAACACAAAGAAACCTGTGGGAGAGCCATGCGGAAGCACATGCGAATTTAAATTACTAATTGGGCCGGCTCGTCCGAAGTAATACCACGGGCTCTAAGAATACTCAAAGTGAAACGGTACTTGTACAGTGTTTCGCTGAGCGAGTGAAGATATCGGAGTCCCTTAAAAATGCCGCAAAAGTGGCGTAAAAAGCTGCCAACACGACCGTGCGTGGACTGTGGCGCTGTTGCCAATGGGTGGCGGTGTAATCTTACCTTGTAGGAGATCCACCTGCTCCGTTCTCCGCTATACTATAAAAAATATATTGTATATATTATAATTTATTAGAAGTATTAGGTATATGCAATGTAGATTGCTAAAACTTATTTTTTGAAATTTCATAAAGTTCTTATATATAATATTCACAATACTACAAGTTATAAATACCTTCATGTAAAAATACCAGTTACTTTGAATTATATATAGCAATATTTAAATGGTTTTAATTTTTTATATAAATAAACATTAGCATCCCATCGAAAATCAAATAAATTTAAACAATCCAAGATTTATTTGACAAAACTTAGAAGTTATTGCCTCAAAAACATTACGTTTGTGTATTCTTGTCGACATAAAGCGTCTATATTTAACGACTTTTAAATAATTAAATGGCCGTTATGCAAATTCAACGCTTAACCAATATATCAAACTTGTATTTTAGTTCGTAGAAACAAATTATTGCATCTATAAATCTTTTGAACTAATATCGATTTCACTTGCGTAAAGAAACAACAGTTATAAATTTACTAAAGTTAATAATAATAATAATATTAACAATAATGTTAATAACAATGAGAATATTAATACAAATAGAATATTACTTCCAGCAACTACGAAACACTTAATTTGTTAAAAAGTGGAGACTAAGTTAATAACTTCCTCTAAATACAAAAAACGATTAAATATTGCTTCCATATTATAGCAAATAAAAATAATCTTAAACAGATAAAAACTAGTTAAAATATCAGTTTCCGTGATCAGTCTAATGACGTAAAGTACCACAAATTATTGTGGGAATAAGATGACGAAATCCAAAGATTTTTCGCTATTAACGTCAACCTAGAGCCAGCTCCCATATCTTTGCTGTGTGATTTATTATGTATCAACGAGTGGAATGTTCAAACTCTATCATATAAACTTACAGGGTAATATCGACTCTATCAATATTCTAATAAAAGCGTATGTTGCCCAAAACTAAACCATTTAATAAAGTGGATATTTGGTGGAGTGTTCTGTAGATTTTATATCAACATTTCTGAGGTTGTAAATAAAATTTCGAGCCTCACCAAGATTAACATTACTGATTTATTTGTAAGTTATGATTGATGAGGAAAGTTTTTCACTTATTTAGAGATTTGAATAATATTTTTATGGCATTCTTGATTTGTATGGATAAATGATTCCGTTCGAGCCGCAATCTTTCATGCAATTTAGATGTGTAATCATAAGCGTAATGATAGCTTTATTTCAATTGTCAATTAGTCAAAAAGAAAATCGCATTTTTCTTCTTAGAATAGGTATACAACGTATGTCTATACGCATTATTGTGTAGCGTATCTATATATATATTTTTATGTTTTTCTAATAAACACAAAAAACTGGCACAAGATATAATGGATTGCCATTGAATGCCATTGAATCAAACGAATACCAAACAATAGACACGCATCATACAAGATATATTATAATAAATGCTGCTAATGCTGCAAAAGTAATGAAACATTTGTCAATTTTTTTATAGTACGACGGATAACGGAGCAGGTGGGTCTCTTATATGGTAAGAGAGCACCTCCGGCCTTGGACAACCGCGCCACAGTTCACGCATTGTTTGTGTTACCTGCTATTTACGCCACTTAAACGGCATTTTTAAGGGCCTTCGATATCCTCACTCACTCAGCGAAACACAGTTTCAGGCACCGTTTCAAGTACAACTAATATTTCACACTGAGTATGTGTGAGCCAGTGGTATCACTTCGGGAGAGCTGGCCCAATTAGTGCATCCGCACATGTTCCAGCATGGTTCTACTACGGGTGCGACAATATTAAGACACTCACCCAGCCATTGCCGGGCCCTTCCAAAGACCGATTCATTATAAATTAAATTATAATTTATATTTGTCTGGACCGGGATTCGGAGCCAATACCTCTCGCTTCATGGTAGACCTATTAAACCGCTTAGCTACGGGGCTATCGCAACTTTCTTAAAGTCTACGAATTCGATCAAATACTTGAGCCAACATTATCGTATAATCTGTCGGCTAAGGCCTCAAGGTGAACTAACCGTCCTTGAAATGGTTATTTTTTAACTTCCCCGTCTTGAATTAAACTGGGGTGGAGATTTAGAGGCACTTAAGCCTAAATCTCGTTTTATATTGATTGTAGGTAATTTTTTTAGTATGCATCGTTAATTTCGTGATTTAGTTTTCTTTTTTTAGGGCACGTAGAGACAATCAGTTATTTTATTATAGAGAGTTGGTATGTACTCACAATAATAAAATAATTGATATGTGAGTAAAAATTTTATGAATCTTATACTTCTCAAAATCATTTCAAATTAAATTATATAAATATGGCTTTGGACTTCTTAAGGCTTATAAGATTTACAATGCAGTCGATACATGTTTAGATTACTTCAGTAACGAGTTTGAATCTTGAATATAAAAAATCTATTGGATAAATATGGTCTATTTGTATATATGTATTTACGATCTCTATGTTATTAATGCAAATTAACATATCACTATATGAATGAAAAAGCGTTTTAATTAAAAAATTTAACATTATCATAATTAGTACCGTTGCAACTCTAATGAAGTGTTTCACGGTTCTACAATAAATATGTTTACTTTCCAATATTTTATGTATGCATTAACATTAGTGGCTAAGTGGATGTGTAGCCGGCTGTGTCCGCCTCGCTACTCAACTGGAAACTGTTTGCTTGAATTTTTACACAAGAGGACAAAGAATCTCAAAGGCTTTACCTTCTACCTCATTAAATATAATATTTAGATATCATAAGATAAAATATATACGATTATAATCGTTCAATGATAGAAATCATCTAAATATGAGATAACAGTCAAAATAATAAAATATATTTATCGTTTGAGACCTGACCGTTTTTAAGGCATTTTGTGCCACGCACCACTACTTTGGGGAATCAACTGTCTGCAGAGGCATTTCCAGACTAATACGACTGGGATCCTTCAAAAGAAGACCGACTATCCGCGACCCAAAAAGGGCGGAGAAACGCTTATCGCGGATGAACCTCTGCGTCCCTATTTTTCATATAAAAAGGAAGTAAAATTTGATACCCGTTACCAACTTCAGTATTAATGGGTTGCCAAACAACAAATGCGTGACTTGTGGCGCGGTTATCCACGAGCGGCGGTGGTCTCTTACCACATAGAAGATCCTCCGTTGTCCGCTATACCGTAAAAAAAATCCTTCCTATCCTATCCTACCGTAAAAAATATCCTTTGTCTCATTGCGAGTAAAACTATTGTTTTTATCACAATAACTTATAGCAAATAAGAAAAGTTTTCAATTGGCGTTTAGTTCTTGTTGCTCATAATTTTTTTATTAATAATTTCAAAACAATTAATATAAAATGTTTCTTCATCTACTACTTAGTTTATAGATGCACATACGGTAATAATAAATATTTATCTATTATTATCCATTTAATTATGCAGCCACTTAAAATTTGCCACATCAAACATTAGTTGGACTTTTCAAAACCAATAAAAAATCGATTAGAGCAATTAATGAATATTTAGAAGACTATCGTTAAAACTCGTGACAGCCTTAACCTAGATCGCTGTATTTACATTTAAATCGAGTCACATTCTCAAACTTGTCATTGTACATTGTATTAAAGGAAATATTTGCTTACCTGTAATACTTCGCACATTAAGTAATTCAATGGGAATTTCTTTGCAAGTTTTTTTTGTTAAAAT
>DWCF01006711.1:0-11902 GCA_018230265.1 Delias oraia | reverse complement strand
TAAATTCCAAAAATCATTACCAAAAAAGTAGCTGGAAGACGAAAGAGTCTTGCAGGCTTAGTCTTGTTCTTACTCAAGTCTTACACGGGCGGTGTTGGTCTTGCTAAAATTAGGTGGTCTTGGTCTTGGTCTTGCATTTGGGCAACACTATTTGTAGAGCGAAGAGTGGTTGTTTAAAACGCTGCAGAGTTATTAGCACTTAGGCGAATGGAGGCTCGATTGACAGCTTTGTGTCTGCGGACGCGGACTCTCCATAGAGCTACTGCCTCAGAGACTCCACCTGTTTAATAAAACGCAGTCGACTTTTTGTTTAACTATAGAATTTAAGCGAGTAAGTCTCAATTATATATAATATTGAGCCTCCGACTTAATAACACCCAAGTATTGTCTCAATGTTTGTTGGTCATGCGAGCCATGGGTTCACAGCTGCAATTTGCCGCCACAATTACGTTTCATTTATTGTTAAAAGAAACAGCCTTTTTCTTCTAAGTACTAAGTATTTTGTGTTCAGCAGTCCTTGGCAGGTTTCTAACATTGGGGTGGCCGTACATAGTGTACCTAGATGTGTGAAGTGGCAAGTCGCGGAGTAAGGAGGTCTGGGCGAGAATATGTTCGATGTATCTCTCGTTAGGGGTTTTTGTCGAAATTACGATTTACGACGTCTGGTGGCGACTCGGCGGCGCCGGCAGCCACGATCTGTCGCCGGCTCTTGCTACCCACTCGCGCTGTCGGGCCACGGCTGCGGCGTTCCGGCGTTCACAAGACTTCGGATGCGAAGCGAACTAATAATGAAAGTTGAGAGATCAATTAGATATACATTTGTGGAACCACGCGCAATGGAATTACGCTGAGAATACGGTGTAGTAGTCAAAGTACAGCGGTACGTACAATGACGCCTAGAATTTTAAAGGACGGATGCTGCACGTCGCCGCTGCCGAGAGCAGCCTGACCATGAAATCAGGAAATAGATGACTGTTGTGGGCCATAGCGTTGGAAACTATAGTCAAATAAGATTTAACTTAAATATGTAGAATTAAAAGAAAACGCCATTTTAGCGCAGATTGCCAAGCGGTAGTCCATGGGCAGCGTAGGTTCACGTTAGGAAACCCGAGTGCCCGTCGTCCGCTATATAATAAATATAATGAGAATGCGATCGGTTCTAAGAAAACGTTTGATCCCCGATTTCAACCCCGCAGCTAGGAACGAGCTCATGGCCGCACCCGCCTGCGCTCTTGTTGGAACGCTTCCCGCGAAATGGCCAAGTTGGCTTTTAAGAGTGGCGCGTGCCATGTGTCTCCATTAGCGCCACAACTCGTCGCTCTGCGAGGCGCCGCCGCAGCCTCTGACTTATCGCAGATGCTCTAATCGATGGGTTTTTTTTTGAGGAAAACAGACAAACCGCGTATATCAAATGAGCGAACAGAAACTCTCGCTCTGATTGCATTTAGCAATTATCCGTAAAAGGTAGTCGCCGGCGCCGTAAATCAGCGCCGCGATCTGCAAAAACACACTTCATCTATAAATTGGATACTAAATAAGTTCCAATTCTTACTTTCCAATTCCATTGGAAATTCATTCCGCTCGCGATATTTATTGAACAGCGGATTAATCTTTAATTCTGCGGAGCGGCGGCCGCGCGATCGCGACCTTGCGCCCCTCGCCTTAGGGCGCCATTTCGCCCACGCGCCGCGCCCTTTACGAGCGTTCCGAGCGAATTCTTTGTGAATGTTTGCATTTATGAAAATATGCTCCGACGTAAGGGGCGGGCGGCCGCTGCGCTACAGGGTGATCACCTGGCCGCCGCTCCTCGGCCGACGCACCGCAACGCATTCCACATTTACGTCGTTGCTATGTCCACTACAATAATTAGTTACTTTAACATTTGCGAAAGCAGCAATTTTCCAGACTGTGTATCTGATTCGAACGTTGGCATTTGCAGAACCCAATAAAGTTATGTACCCGGTTCTTTTCCCGGGAACACCCTGTTAATTAGCAATCATTTCCGATCAGGGTGTAATTTATACGGGATCAGTGGAGCTAATAACGCCCTCCGGCTCCCTCTGGGCCTCCTCCGCCTCTCCTTACAAGTGTAATACGATCAGAGGCTCGATTAGGTGCCACTTTCAGATTATTAGATTCTTTCGGCCTTCTTATAAATCCCATGGCCGAATTTAATCGCAGATTTTAACGGAGCAGATATTCAAATTTGAGTTTCAAGTTGCACTTGTACTTACTGGGCTATTAGTATTGTTCCGCTCGACGGTTGCCAACGGAAGCACCATTTCTATAGAAGCGATGGCCGTTGCATAACAATCATTTGTTGCGAGGGCAAACTTTCATACTTTTAAGAAGCAGGTACCTGCCTAGCTAATAGTAACGATAAAGACAAGTGAAATGACGAGCCAGCCCATACACACTCCTGTCCTTCCAAAACCTTTCTAACAAAGTGAAAAAGTGACCAATAATGGCGCTAATGTAGCACAGTCATTTTCAAAGTGTCGGCGAGCGAGCGACATTACAAATCTCCCCCTTCCCGGCACCTTACTCATTGTAAGCGGAAAGCACATAAACTCCAGAACAAAAAAGATTAATACGACTCATTCGATAAGCATCGCAATGCACTGCACCTTTCCAATAAAAGGAGCGAGTCCTTGGTGCTCGTCGGCGCTGGGCCGGGGCGGCGCGCGGAAATCGCCCCAGCCGCGGGGCGCTACGGCGCCTTTCCGCTTGCTCGGCGGCAGCTCCTCAAGATCGCTATTCCTTTTGGTTTAATAAGCGGGTGATTTACGCGAGCCGCCACTCGCAGCCGGTGCTTAATTAGACTCTTGAAAAATTCTCACTACACCTTCGCGGGTGACGCAGCGCACCGCGCGGCTGCTTATTAAATCGGAGGCGTCGCGATGGTCAGAGCTTGGCCTCACCAAGCCTGCACAGACTCTTATGTCTATAACGATATCGGATAGGTATATCACAAAGCTTTTCAAGAGGGCGCTGCAGAAATCGCATTTTCATTCGAATAATACACGTTTCTAATTGAATACCTCTTTATTCTTTATAGTCCAAGGCAAACCTCTTTGGGTACTTCGTAGACCAACTATACAGGAACTCACTCAGTTACGAGAAGAGCTATCAAGAGCCTGGGTTTTAATATTTTATTCTGTTTTACAATAATCTTCCCTATGTATTAGGAACTTCAGCTCTTGACGTCCAAGTCTTGAAAAATAGTATCTTTTAAGGCCATCTATTCTAATGAGCGCTCATTGCAGAAGCATGTGAAGGCATTGAAGCCGAAAGCAGTAGGTAGGAAAACCAATCAAGATGAATTCGTCGAAGAAGCCAGTGAGCGGTGGTCATCCGACCTTGAGTTCTCACAGAGCCCTATAAAAACAAAAGGCGGACCGCAGCATTTGAAGCAATTCCACAGACGTAATCTCAGATCAAAGATGTCATCAATAATTGATGAGCGGCCCGATCCGTTTGATTCCGCGTTCGTTTAAAACAACTCGCCCTTGATGCTGCGAAGCGCGTGCTGCAAAAACACAGGTGACATCGGATACGCCCTCAAATCGTCTTCTAAATAAAAACATTGCTTCCAAATCGTTCCCATTTATCCACCGGCGCTCGAGGCTGGCTGCGCGCTTGGCATGCGGAAAGTGCCCCTGCGCCCCTCGCATACGGTGCACGTGAGCTGCCCCGATTTCGTGGGCCTGACGCCACAGCCGTGTGGCGACATTAAAGCGAATAACATTTAAATATGGCAACACCGGCGTGGGTTATAAAAGAAAAGGATAATATAAAAATCAATGGGCATACTACAAATGGCATAAAACGTTTTATTGAATATCTCAACATACGCAAGTAAGGTATTACCCACCGCAGTGGCTACACGTCAACATCCCTGCAAGCGATGTCTTGCGCCTTGGAGATGCTTTCAACACACAGCTCCTATTTTACGTACCTACTCAGCAAGAGTAGCAACTTAAGATTTTAATTAATAAATAACGACGAACATTTTTTTTTATTGTATAGCGGACAACGGAGCAGGTGGGTCTCCTATATGATAAGAGAACACCGCCGTCCATGAACAACCACGCCCTAAACCGCGCATTGGTTGTGTTGCCGGCTTTTTTTACGCTTAAGCGGCACTTTTAAGGGCCTCCGACATCCTCACCCACTCTGCTAAACACAGTACATACAAGTACCGTTTCACGCTGAGTTATCTGTGAGCGGTACGACATTATTAAGACACTCGTCTGGCTATTGTTAAGCCCTTCCAGAGACCGAATAAATTATAAATTGTCTCAAAATTATTTAAGTATTATCGCATTATTAAAATTAACTTTTTAACTGAACGTTATCCCGCCAAAATTCTGCGCATAGCCATCAAAATTAACGTTAGCTAGAGATGAATCTCATAGGAATAAAAAAACGAAGAAACAAACGTGTCGCTCATGGGCACGCCGCGCCGGTCACGGCAATGCTCGAGCCGCTGCAGAGGCTGAACAGCGTCGAAGGACCAGCAGTTAATAGCTTGCCTGAGGTGGAGGTAAATATGTTTGCAAGTTAAAAGCATTCGGCTGCCGTCTTATTCAAATGTGGCCAAATAAGGGCGCATTTACGGCCGCCCGTAAAACTACAATCCAACGAAAGGAATAAATATCAGACCTCTTTGACTTATAACCTCTTCGCAGACATACAGAATATTGACGAGCCACTGCTTCTCACTGCACCCTGCACGACGGTCTGCGATAACAGTCGGTTGTTCTGAGAGCAATATCGAGACGAATTATTTACACTAAGGGTGCTAAATATACCTACACATTGACAAAAATACTCATGAAAACTTAAGCCAAGATGAAGTCCTTTCACTTCTCACCTTCACGCACTGACCCACACATGAGGTTCGAAGGTTCCACTCTAAGTATGCATAAACTGGACCAACCTTCCTTGTCTTCTCGGTCTGTGAAAGAATAAGAAAAAGAGCGTGTCGCTTCCACGCGCTGCGCGCCGCGTCCTGTGCAGAGTTATAGCTAATAGGTAGGTACAAGTAATAACGCAAAGGTTATGTGTAGCCGTAACCCGCAACCAGCGGCTTAATCTCGCACCTGAAGGTTTTTGTGCCCGATTTTATTGCGACAACACGGCAACGGATACGGCTTCAGTGCGGCGTGTGTCGCAGAAGGATTGCGATCTATGGCTTCGAATTATTACAAGATCTATGCAGCAACTTCTCACTTATACAGTCAATCGACTAAGCAAGCTATATGTAGCTATAACTAATTTAAGGCTTCATCCCGACAAAAGAGGCTTAGAATTGGCCTGTTGAACCCTTACCGACAGCGATTTTCGTCTTTTTGCTCAGCCCTCGCGAATCCAAATGGAGAAGCGATTTCTATCCACTCTACTTGACTTAGCACTTTTCTACTCCATGTTTTCCCTGCTAATGCCGTTATTTTGTTTACCATCTTCGTAGTGTTATTTTATTATTCGTTGAGCATCAAAATACCTGCATTCATGTCGGTAGACCAAGAAACATGTATTGACGATAAATGATCGAATAAATGTTATCATAATATTGATTATACGAGCGACCGCCGCAGCCCCAAGCCGTCGCTGCTCCTCGCACGTGGCTGCCACCCCTCAACTCAACTATTAGAAAAATAAACAATGTCATTGCTTGGTGAGCAGTCAAGTGACGCGCTGATTTGAAACGGCGCAATCAAAGCAGGATCGTTGAATTTCGTCAGAGCCCCGAGTAGTGTTGCCCAAATGCAAGACTTAGCCAGTCTTGGTCTAGCGCCAATACATTTGGTATTGGTCTTGGTGTTATGTTCCCAGTCTTGGTGTTGCTGCAAGCAAGAGTCTTGCAAATCTTGAAATTACCTATTAGACTTTTGCTATTTATTAAAGTTTACTTCAGAGCTTAGAAAAAGCCTATCAGAATAGGAACTTTTTGAGCTTGAATTAGCATAGCCATAGTAAAGACAGCCAGATTTACAAAATATGTCTAAAGATTTAATGAGAAATTCCAAAAGTCACTGCCAAAAAAAAATACCTGCAAGACTCTTGCGCCTTGTTCTTGCTCAAGTCTTACACGGCCAGTCTTAGTCTTGCTAAAATTCGGCGGTCTTGGTCTTGATCTTGCATTTGGGCAACACTAGCCCCGAGCGATAAATAAAGAGCGTCGATCTGTCCAACATTACAAGTTACGGCTCGCACACCGCGGCGTGGGACGCGCTGGCTCCCGCTTTGACAGCTTTACTTACCTACTTAACTATTTCGCGAGTGTTTTCGGGTACACTCGCGCCCAGAGGGAGCTCCTATAATATTTTCATACTATCACGTATTTAACAAGGAGCCTAGCGTATGACATTAGTGGACATTTTGATGTACAGTGGGACTTGCCTTCACTTTGTAAGACTTGATTCATTATTTACCGGCTAGGACTGTATGTCATATAAAAAATAGATTAACTCTTTCTATCTACTTAAAATCATTCGGCTTCCTTCAATTGGTGAAGAATTGCTGTTATGTAGGTACCTGAGCTGTAGCTGATTGCGCCTTATGGCGAAACCCGACGACCGACAAGTGGCACACGAAAACAATTGCTCCAGTAGGCTTGTCTGTGCGACATCACCGCGTAATAGTTGAACAAGGACATGGACATTAAACAGAATTACAATTTGTAATACTTAAGGTGTTTCTGCGTGCTTAGGCTCGCCGAGCCCTCTGCGTCTCCAACTTGCGAACAAATCCTGTTCATATAGGCATATCGTGCATAGTTATTGTTGGTATGAATGTAGGATTCCGCGGAGGCCTACTCCACCGTATTTGCATATCTGATAATGTGTGCTTAATACATTTTTAAAACACATGCCGTGTTGTTTATATAAAAACTAACCACTTACCTATCCGAGTTAACATGCTATAGAATACAATGTTTAGTCACTCTTGTTCTATCAATGAATGGTGGAAATAAAAGCTCAATCTACCTCAAAAATCTCATTAAAATAAAATATAGTTTCCAGTAGCAAGCCTCAAGGCTCAATCAGCACATACCCACTTGGTAAGCTGTTTCACTACGTTTAGCCGGGTGTTAATTGAGAACATCAGATGATACAGTTTCTATTATTATTTTTTTATTATAGTATAGCGGCCAGCGAAGTAGATGGGTCTCCTATATGGTAAGAGAACACCGCCTCCCATGAACAACCGCGCCAACGTCTGGACAATGTTTGTGTTGCCGGGTTTTTTACGCTTAAGCGGTACTTTTAAGGACCTCCGACATCCTCACTCACTCTACGAAACACAGTATATATTATAATTTACTTATGGGGTCGATTGAAAGGGTTTGCCTTTATGGCAATTTTAGTAGTTCTATCCAGTAGCGTTAGGAGTAGCGATCTCAGCAACCTCAAAAGCATCGCGTAAAACGCTCAGTACTATGATTCGACCAAATAATTCTGAGCACAGTTTATTTGAGAGTTGGCTCTATCTCTCATGGGAAACAATTGAAACAGTAAATTAAAGTAAACGTTAAATAGTTCCGCTCCTCAATTGAGTTTGGTAGAAAGACTTCTCTTTAAATCGAACCACCGGTAGGTGCCGAATGAAGCAGTGAAACATTGTTCACACGACTGCGAGGTGCTTCACAATGTGGGCGCGAGGGCGCAGCCAATATTGTGTCGGCCGTGTAATTCTCCGCAAACACTGGCTGTTTACAAACACGCAATTGATCCGTTTACGAAGGCGGCGGCACGCGGCGCGCACGCGGCCGGACGCGCGTGATCGATGCTCGCCAATTATCGTCTCGTTATCGGCTCTATCGGCGGAGAGAGTGCTGATCCGGCGAGAACGCGCACACCTCTGGCTACCCGTACTGCCGCCTACCGGCTCTGTGGTGATCGGCTTTTACCGGCCAGGTAGTTGCGTCACATCATGAATTACGATTCCAACCGTCACCTTATACCTGCAAGTCCTAAAAAAAGCGTGAAAAAGGCATCTTAGAGGCCGGGAGGACTATTTTCTTCCGCCTGATGCTTACTCTGCTCTTCGTTGGTGTTTGTTTGAATCGACACGTTTCCTGTGTAGCAAATGCTTTCCTCGTGTATTTTCAATGTGTGGGAATAAAAAGGTTTAAATAGAATCGGCTCCCAAGAGACGCGTGTGTTCAAATGTGCCAACAAACTGGTTAAAAGTTCAACAATTCTTCCACAATTTCCACATATATTTGCTCACCGGCTCGGGCTAAACTTTCTCGCTCATATTATGCAGGCAATTTGTTTGGCTATCGTGAAAATATGTTATTACACCTCACCTCCACTGACCTCATGAGCATAAGGCTCGACTCGTTAAATGGCCCTTGCTGATGACCATTGTCATCGGGCGAGCACAGAGACGCGCGTCTTTAGGCCAAGTGGAGCAAACATGTTAAAGGTTCATTTCACGAGGCCTAGACAAGTGCCATCCACTCTGAATACTGTAAACAATGGCTGGTGCATGCAAAAGTAAAGGAAACGGTCGATTGTGAAAACAGCAAGTCATATGCACGCTACGAGTTCGGCCAATCGTTGGATTGATATTCAATTGGAGCGCGCCTCGGAAGGACCGCTGCGGGACAGCGCAATTGAATTTGAAAATATCCGAACCCCCGCCGGCCCTCCCCCTCCTATACAGCCCTAGCATCCGGCTAGGAGCTCCATCTCGCACGAGACAGAATTTATCTCCAGAGGGCCTGGCTTTCACCACGGAATTGTAGCCCAACGGCAACGTATCACATCTAAGTATACGGTGCATATTTTACGTATTTCTAACCGAACATATTGTAGTCGCTCAGTATTCAGCGCGTACGTAACACCTGCTCTGCTGCAAATAATTTGCTTCCCGAGGCTCTCTCGCAAAAATACGTACAATAAGTAAATGTACGTATAACGTAATACTAATTTAGTTGGCCATACCGACGATACCTGCCAATTGCTTACATAAATGATTAGCCTAAATGGTTGAAACACATGGTCACGCTACTCTGCCCCAGGACAGCGCAGCCATTTTCCCGCACATAGACAAGAGTTTTATTGTTTTTATATTTATTTATCTGACGCTGGATTTGTGATATTCTGCTCTTTGTATAGTTTTCGGCGCGCGCCTTTATTACGTCGTGAAGGGCGGACAACTTTCAACGTCGCTCATCTCTATAATGTTGATCTTGCTTTTATAATATCTTAGGAAACGAAGAAGAATCCCGTAAGCGTTGGCTAATTTTGATCTAGAAATCTTTACCGAAGTTCAGAGCAGGTTTAAAATAAACGGGAAAAAGTAAAAACAACAATTTAATTACAAACTTTTCATTAAGTTTTCCTTATTATTTTCATTTTCAACTTTTCATTAAGTTAAATATTTGTTATGCTTACATAAATGTTACTTTGAAATAAATGTCATTTGTTTCATTACTGTAATATGGAGTTTGATATCTTTGGTCTAATAACAAAAAATAAAGGTTTTTGGTGTTTGGAAACAGGAAGCTAATACTTAAATTTAAAACCGTCCCGGTTGTGGCCCGATTCATTCGTTTTTGGATTCAATTAAGAGCTATATTTACAACCGGATCTTATCTTTATATTTATAGAATACTAATAACAATTATGATACCTACTAAATAAATAGGGTACATATTGACGCATATTTTTTATAGTTTTTTATAGATATGTATTTATATTATATAATATTTCGTTATTAAAATTTACAAAAATGAACAAGAAAAAGATATAAAAAGCCAAGAAGATAAAACAAAAAAGAAACTCAACTTAAAGTAAGTAGGTATAGCTTTGCAAGGTTTGAAACCTAATTGAAAGTTTGATTTAAAGTTCAAATGTTATTGAGTGTCGCTTTTTAATTACATAATTAATTTATAAATACATCAGCCATTCTTCACGATGAACGCCGTGTCAAGAAACAGCTATGACCGACGCGTTTTATTCAAGGATTTGTCAAGTTATCTGTTTCATATAGCCCGTAAGGGAAAATCAAGAGACACGAATGAAAAATGTTGGAGTTGCAAATTTACAGTTATTAAATATACAAGAAGTTACAGATAATATAATTTGTTTACATGATTTTATTTGTTAAATACAATGGTTCTAATTACCAATATTCAAAATAAAATGATATATCTATGATATCAGCAGACCAGGCGTAAAAAGTAAGATGAGCAAAGTTTCAACAACAGCTGACAAAGCATGTAATATCTGAGAGCTTTTTACACTGTCCAATGCTCATCAAAAGCAAATACCCTATCGAATATTAATTTGTATTACTTATAAGCGGAAGGATAGTTCTTTAAGATGCTTGAAATTTTTTAGTTAAGTACCTATATCTACTGGTTCCTAATAATTCTTTTTTCTAAAATTATCGTAACAGATGGCGACATTGACAAAAATAAGATTATTATTTGATTTTAGATTAATTATTTGTAGATTTCACTACATTAATCTTTCAACTACTTACTGTAATTCATAATAATTATTTTACAAAAAATAATTAGCTCGACACTATAGAAAATATTTATTTAAATGTTTAATAATCCAAGTAAGTCTACTTATACTAAAAAGAGTTAAAATATGTAATTATATGTTTTTATTTCTTTGAGTAAGAGTGAAACTTGATTAATGAGAAATTAAACTTGAGAAAAAAAAACCACGTAGCAACCAAAATTTACCCTGTAGTGGGTGACAAACTAAAGTCTAAGTACCTACCCTTCAATTGAAGTAGATTCTGGCGGGAACCTTGAAAAAGCGCGGTTGACTGATGTGGTTGTTAAACTTTAATTTTTCCTATTAATAATTATATTTTAGAGTTAAAATAACTTTAAATATTGCTATAAGCTGCTGCTGCACAATAGCAATGGACGTAAAAAAAATAATAACGAGAGAGGCGAGCTGATCCACCAACACAAGAAAACGTTCACGGCCCTTACTAGACCTTCGTATCGTTGTATGCAAGATGCTACTCAAGACTTTTTTCATTTCATTACTATCATAAATAGACGTTTTGCTCATAATAATTCTACACCATCCCACCTTGCCCAACTCAGCTTTATTGCGAATAAAACATGTTCATAATTTACATTGTAATTTAAGTGATGGAAGTGTTTAGCACATGAATATTATCTTCGATTGTCAATTATCATTAGTGTTGGTCAGTGAATTTACAATTTAGTGATGTTGGAAATAAGTGTGATTTATTGACCCGCCACTAAAACATTTGTTACAAGAGGAACTAACTTACAAGCAAATCTACAAATACATATAAATACAATTTAATGGAATGTTCTCATAGGTGATGTCTATGAAATATAAATGTGCTATGAAAAATCAGTGTTGAACTAAAAATTGCAAATAGTACATCAAGAACACACAAATAAACAATTGAAGTTGACTGTCAGGATTGACAAATGACAACTTGATAATCGGTAAAAATGGAATCTTTAAAGTTTAATAATTCCATCTTGGTTAAGCGGCGTTACGGGCGCGTGGGAATATAAAATTTATTGTTTTTAGTTATTTTATATTACTTTAATTAAAAATGAAAGGCGACAAAAAAGTAGACCTCCAGGCTCTTAAAGACATTGCCAATAAGTTGAGAATCGATAGCATCGTGGCTACAAATGCATCGAAATCCGGGTAAGGATAACCTCAATTTTTACTGCTAGCATGAAGGACTTATGAAGGTTATTATTTAATATTAACAGATTAAATGAACATATTTCTTAAACAACATCTTACTATACAAATGTATCACATACATATATATGGTTAAATTAAGAAAATAGTAATAGGTATAAGTTAGAATGTTTAATAAGTTAGAATGTTTTAAATGTTTGAGTGATGATACCATTAATATTATA
>DWCF01006710.1:0-11906 GCA_018230265.1 Delias oraia | reverse complement strand
TAGTCTGTAGCGTACAATTTTATAATTTTTTATTAATTTACCGTGGCTTGGCTACAAGGCTTTACAAATGCACGCAGGAATGGCCGAACCAGTGTCTTAATACACTCGTGCATGTGAGAGAGCCATGCTGACGCACTAATTGGGCTGGCTCGTCTAAAGTGATACCACGGTCTCACAGAATACTCAGCGTGAAACGGTACTTGTTGTGTTTCGCAGACTGAGTGAGAATATCGGAGGCCCTTAAGAGTGCCGCTTAAGAGGTGTAAAAAGCATGCAACACAACCAACGCGCGGACTGTGGCGCGGTTATCCATAGCGGCGGTGTTCTCTTACCATATACGAGACCCACCTGCTCCGTTGTCCGCTATACTATAAAAAAAGTAAACTCTGACTTGCCTTATTTGTTTCTTACATATCATAATATATTCCTCAGCTACGCGTGATTAAAAATACAATAAATTGAATACAATTCCCTAGAATGTATTATCGTGTCTTCAGGCCTATTGATTTTTGTTAACAGAATCAAAACGTCCAAGGATTGCACATTATAAAGACAAGAAGTATAGACCTCAACAACGCCCATGCCCTTACTCTTGAAACCAGATTACCCAGGCTTGTTCAGCCGACAAATTATAATATTGAATTAGAACCATACTTAGACGATGCAATATATAATGGTCGGGTTCTAATCAATATCACATGGCTTGAAGATGCAGATGAAATTAGACTTCACTGTGCACAAGACCTGGAGATTTCGAGTTACAAAGTTAATCTTTGGATTGGGTAAATTCTCTAATTTATATTTAAGACGTTTGTTTATAGTAAAAAAATCTCCCGTCATAGAAACGTAAGTAAAGTATGAGAAACTTACTTATAAGGAATTAAATTTCCGGATTTAATGAGGTGCATCTGCCACTAATGGGCTAGTGATGTTCATGGGCGGAGGACCGCTTGTCCTGTATAAGACCCCTGCTCGTTTTCCACCATTTCCGTAAAAAAATAAGAATCAAGTATAAAAGTTTTGATAAGATTTTAGTCTGTTAAGAAATTGTAGACTTATCTATGGATTGGATAATAAGTCTTCTTACAGAGGAAATTATAAAGAAATACAAGTAAAGGAGATCAATAAAGATATAAAGAAGCCTATACTAACAATGTTGTTAGAGAAGACAGTGCCAAAATCGTCTGTAGGTGAATTAAATTTTAATTTCAACGGCAAAATTCAGACGAACACAATGGACGGCTTTTTTAAATCGACTTACAAAACTGAACAAGATGAAGAAAGGTAAATATAATTTAAACAAATCTTAAAATGTTTTATAGATTTTAATGTAAATAAAATGAATTGTTAAAAGTTATATATCTATTGTTTTTCCTACACGTATATTAATATGTATATTTCAATCCGCCTGGGATTATTTTAATGCAAGTCCATTACAGATCTATTCTATTAAAATACTTTTTTATTTTTGGAAACTTTTATTGAAAATATTTTACAGCTATTGTTTTGTTTTATTTTGTAGAGTTGTAGCTGGTACACAGCTTCGTCCGAATAACGCAAGAAATTTATTTCCTTGCTTTGATGAGCCTGGTTACAAGACACCATTTGAATTCAGTATAGTTAGACCTAACGATATGGTAGTCCTTAGTAATACTCAGGTCGCCCGGACTTTGGATATGTATGTATTAATAAATATAGAACCATTTATACAGTACATGCATATAAAAATAAGTTTATATGTATGATATATACTCGTATACAAAATGGAACTTTTGATTGTGTCAATGAATTTTTATTAAACTGTATTTGAAATTAAACTATGAAATATTTCATAGAAAAATAAAAAATTACTATTATCTCAAAATTTTACAATTAATTATTTGATGTTGAGTTTTAATTGAGAATTAAACATTTTAATCAGAGAAAATGAACCCGGTTCAGTTAAGGAAATATTTGAAATTACTCCTCCAATGTCGACATTTGCCTTTGGTTTTGTAATTGCACACCTTACGCAGCTTGGGAATTCTACTCATTATAAAGACGATAATGGTAACAACTTAGGTAAGTTACTTTGTGTTCCTCTAATAAATGTGTAACATACTTTTATTATGATCTTATAGTACAGCACTTCCCAAACTAATTTACACTATGACGCCCTAGAACTGTTATTCTTCTTGCGACACTCTTCTGTAACTTCGGTAACTACCTACTGTATTGGAAATAAAAACAGTAGTAGTTGCCTAATAAGAAGCTATCAGAAATACTCCAGAACCTATTTCATATTTTTTGTTTAATAAAAAGGATCAATGAGTAAGTAGCACAATTATTTTATATGTGAGATAATAAATAAACTGTTAGGATTCTTTCACTTGATATTAGAAGTCAATTTTGTACAAAAAGCAGCCAAGTCTATCAAAGAGTATCGAATTCAATGAAACCTCAGTAATGGATTAACGAAAAAGCTCTCGAGATGGTAGGAAAGGTCACAATCTCAAATATACTACTGGTCGTAAACGATCAAGTACTTTGTAATCATTAACTCGACCATTAAACATGGGGCGTAACCGAAATATGTTGCGAACAAAAAGTTATGGGCTCGATTTTATGAGATCCGAAAGTACTTATAAAAGCTCAGGAGATAAATTTCGAGATTAATTTTATATTTTATTGGCTCTAACCTCAGATTTTTGCTAGATATGATAGTAAGATATTCGTTATTTAATCAACTATACAAATATCGTATTTATTATTGCAGACTTCCAAACGGTATTTTTGTAATGTAGAAACAAAAATATATCATAAATATAACATTAATTTCACCGGCCCAATATTATCTCATTGAGAATTTATTTATATAGTGGAGCACCGATTTCCGGATCAGCTAGTTTCTTAGTGTTTCATTTCAAAAAGTGCCAAAAATCGACATAATGTATAGTTTGGAAGCCAAAATAAACAGCTCTAAGCTTCCTCGATTGTCTTATTTGATTTAGACAAGACAAGGTTCCTCAAAAATTAATTATAAATACGTTATGATAAATTAAAAAAACTTTTACAGAATAGATATATGTTTAAATAAGCCGGTTTTCATGAAAATAGAATTATATTAACGAATTACATTAGTGTTTTAAAAAATATATTTTTTAAATTTTTGTACACTGTTAAGAAACGATTAATTTAAAAAGCATATAAAAAGGGATGCTTTCGCTTTGCATTGCTCACGCTTCTTAATTAAATTCTTTATAATATTTACAATTTAATTTATTTTGATCCTGCTTCAAGTTTAATATTGTAGAGTTACGTGTCTGGGGTCGGCCAGAATACCTGTCAGCTTTAGAAGGGACAAATGAGAAGTTGGCCCTTGTATTCAAAGAAATCGCAAATTTTTGGCAAGTCCCTTTGCCTCTGAAGAAATTGGACGTTGTAGCTTTGCCATATTATCAAGGGTTTAAGCCGGCTGACAACTGGGGGCTTATTGTGTTCAAGTAAGTTTTCTATTTTTATTCTTGCGTAATACATATTGTACGTTACTTATATCTGCTACATCTACTACCTTATTTTTATGGGACAAGCTTTAGGTACCATTTCAATTGTTAAATATATGTGTAGTTAATTGTTATGTATAATTTGTTTAGATTTAAAGAGTTATTTTTTTTAATACTTTTGAGAAGAACCATGCGTTTTCCGTTTGTAATCTTATTAATTCTTGTAGGGAAAGCGACCTCGCAAACCGTAGATACCAGATTCTGGAACAAGAGGTTATATATAATTGGCTAGGTGCCCTCGCTAGTCCAGTTTGGTGGAGTGATGTTTACGTCAACAAGGGCCTTGTTGGCTATATCGCAGCTAATATTGCCCTAAAGGTGCGTCTTGACGGTTTTAAAAATGAAAACGTGATATCACTATAAGTATTAAAGAATATATTTTCAATGAACCAAATTATGTGAATAAAAAAATAATATGAATAATTGTTATATCTAAAAAAACACCTACTTACAACGCAGCTCTTTATTTTGCAGAGAACTATTGACTGAGTTCTATTATATTACATTGACTTTGTCAATTTTGACGAGAAATAACTTAAAAAAAGCCTACATAATTAGGCATTTTACAAAGTATTATTTGCTACTACTAATAAAATACTACTACTACAAATCGCCTCTTAAACTATAAAAACAACTTCGGGTTGTCATAAAGGTGAAGCAACACGAAGCAAAGCAAAATCTTTAAAATTATTATTTTAAAACTTTTAAGAAAAAACTTGTAAAAACTTTTTTTAAAAATTTTATATGTTATTATTTTAAAACGTTGCAACTTGGTAGACACAGATTATTTAATTGTAAAAATAAAAAATTTATGAAATAAATTCAGAAATCTATTTTATTCATGTTCTTCATAAGATTAGCGGTATTTATATTTTGGTATTTGATTATAGATCTTCTCAGATATTTATTTTAAATTTATTTTGCAGATCAACGAATCAGAGATGGACAAACAGTGGCCAATAACGGTCCTATACTCGATATATTATGAGTTCAGCCGGCGGTACCCTCATTCAAAAATTACAGGTTTTAAGCAAGAGACAACAAGTACCAAGATGGAGCTTTTATTCCGCGTTTTCAACTACACCCTCGGTGCTGACACTTTTAAAAAGGGGATGCGTATGTTCATAAGGGAAAAGTGAGTTTCGCATTAATCATCAAGTTTTTTTTAACCATGGGAGAGCAATGTTGTATGGAATGCTATGATGCAAATAACACGAGCCACCAGCGTGAAACAGTACTTGTTCTGTATTTCGCTGAATGAGTGAGGATATAAGACGCCCGTGAAATTAAACTTCTGAAGCGTTGTAAAATACTGACAATTCAAATGAAATGTAATCTCTTACCATACAGGAGAGCCGCCGGATTCGTTACCAGCTATACAATAAAAAAAATGTTTGGTAATTGTCCCCTTTGATATGGTGCCATAAAGATTCGTACAAGATTAGAGGAATATAGTATTTTGACACCGTAATATAAAGATTATATTTATTTAACATACCTAATACAATGTACCTAATACAATGAGGGTTTGTAGGATATTATTATTTGTTTGGGTTTATAGACTGAAAATTAATAAGGCATTTAATATAAAAACTCTCATAAAGGGTTTATATAAAGTACAAAAATATAAATTTTAATCCAATTATATATTATTACATATGGTGCAGTATTATTTATTATTATTATTAATTCTATAGCGGACAAAGGTGCAGGTGGGTCTCCTATATGGTAACAGAACATCGTCGCCCATGAACAACCGCGCCACAGTCCGTGCATTAGTTATGTTGGCGGCTTTTATGCCGCTTAAGAGGCACTTTTAAAAGGGCCTATCCTCACTTACTCTGCGAAACACAGTACAAGTACCGTTTCACGCTGAATATTCTGTGAGCCTGTGGTATCACTTCGGACGAGCCGGCCCAATTAGTGCATCAGCATATGCTTCAGCATGGCTCTCCCACAGGTGAAATACGGTCTTATAATGAGGTCATAAGTTATCTACATTAACACATTATTATTTGTATTTGAATTATATAAAAAACGGACACAATTAAATTATTGCAGAGCCTTTCAAACCTTTACCGGTGATGATATATGGAACGTGCTGAACGCAGCTGCGCATGAAGATGGTAAAATACCAAAGGGTGTTGACATAACGACGATAGCTATGAGCTGGATTGAACAAGATCGACTTCCTTTAGTCACAGTCACTAGGGACTATGAAAAAAATACTGCTCACTTCGCTCAAGTATGAAGCCAATCACTTTATAGTATTACTTACTACTAAACTAAACCTGACCTAACCTAACTTCTAAACTAAGCAATTTAATCAGATAAATAACTTAAATGTGTCGTAATGGTTTAAATTGTGAATATTGATTGACTTTGGTATGTAGGTTTAGTTAGTAGGTATCAATGTGACTTTGTATCTATGAAACTGTGGCAGCGCCGCTACTATGCTCCTTGTACTATAAAAAATATAAAAATTATAAGCTTTCAAACTTATGTTTAATGCTAAACTTATGGATACTTGCCGTTTGAAAGTTTCAGCTCACAATACAAAGTTGCTAACAATTTCTTCGTAACGTTTTCTCAACATAGGAAAACCTCAAACTAAAGAAGTACTTACGAAGTAAAGTAAAATATTAAAAAAAGTATGTATAAGAAGAGTTCAGAACGTTTCGATGTTATGTTAGATATATATGTATATATATATATATATATAGTTTAGGTACTTGTACTACTATACTACTATACTACTACTTGTTCTACTTATACTACTATAACTATGTAGATTTTGTTTGCCAATCCTTGGGTCTTAGTCTTAAGTGATACATATATTTTGTACACATAATTTTTACAATACATGTTTTTACATATTTTGTATACTTTAAATATATATCCTTCCGAATTCAATGAGTTTTGTGATAATGTAATGAATTTTTATTTAAAGAGCAGTTTCATTGAATTTAAAACAAGCTATGTAATAGTAGCCGGCACAAATTAACCTGATTCTAATTATTGCCTGAGAAATTTGCAATAGTATCGTCATGTTTTGCAGAAAGTATATCTCCGTGAGCGACCACATGACGTCCCGAATGCTGACAAAATGACATGGTGGCTCCCTCTAGTGATCATACGAGGTGACAAGTTAGACTTCACTAAGACAAATCCAGTTATGTGGATGAAGGACAAAGAGATCACATTGGATAAAATGCCTAGGAAAGATCAATTTATTATTGTCAATCCAGAAGAAATTGGTAAATACTTTAATTGTACACCAACTTGTTTTTACTCATCACAGAATAATAGCATGCAATGTTAGATAAACTTGAAACGGTACCTTTTGCTGTGTTTTGCTGGCTGAGAGAGGATATCGAAGGCTTTTAAAAAAATGCGGGGTAAAAAATCGGAAACACAACAATACGCGGACTGTGGTGCGGTTGTCCATAGACGGCGAAGATCTCTTACCATATAGAAGACCTGCTCCTTTATCCGCTATACCATAAAAAACTCAACTTCAAGTCCCAAGTTCTGTAATGACTTCTAATCCCGAGGAATAACCTTATTAACCAGATAATAATATATTTTGATTGATTTGATTCAAAATTTGAAATATAAATCTGATTTAAGTGATTAAACCATTATTAAAAACACTATTGAACACTTACAAACAATATTTAAAAAAATAAACAGAAGGTATTACTATTGTGTTTAATGTTTCACATGTCATCATCGTCATCATTTCAGCCGTAAGACGTCCACTGCTGGTCATAGGCCTCTCCCTTGGATTTCCATGAATAGTTTCACATGTATGCACATGTATCAAAGAAATAAAAATGAGTGTGATGAAATGAAATTTAAATATGTTTAATCTTTCATTTCTTTTCATGATTTTAGCACCATTCCCAGTGAACTATGAGAACGAGAACTGGAATCTGCTCCTGCAGTATCTTAAGAGCGACCAACGAGATAATATTCCAGCTTTAACAAGAGCAAAGCTGTTACACGACGCGTGGAACTTGGCGTTCGCTGGAGAGCTGTCCTTTGCCACTGCACTAAACATGACCCTTTTCTTAAACAACGAGAAAGATCATTTAGTATGGGAGCCAGTGTTTACAATGATCGATCACATCGGCAGACATATTTGTTCATGCATTAAGGACAAATTTAGGGTAACTTTTTTGTTATGCTAATAGGTTTTTGTGTGTATTAGTGAAGTTTATTAATCGAGTCGCATTTTTGTGAAATTTGATTGATTGTTTTTTTTGCTATGTGACATCTAATTCAGGTTATATATTTTTTTGTAAATCAAATGTGCACATATATTTTATATAAATTAATTTATTCTAATATGCCATTAACAATTATTATAAGCATTTTAATATGATTATTTATACCAACGGAGATATTTCTGAAATCAAGAACCCCTGAACCTTTTGCCCTTTGCCACTTATGCATAACATATTTGTGTCAGTGGATATTACATAAGTATTTATATGCATAACTTTTACACAGACCTACGTTCGTACATTCCTGGGTTCAGTTTATGAAGCATCCAAAGAGAAAAAGGATTTAGACGGAAAAAATATCTGTTCATTGATGAAAAATTTCCTGTGCCAAGCTGGTTACAAGCCTTGCATAAAGGAAGCGCGCGAGGCATACATCAAGTGGATGGAAATGCCTAACCCGGATGAAGGGAACCCGTAAGTAATACCGAAGAAAATTTTCCGTTGAGTTTACCATTAATCCGAGCAAAATGGGAAAGCTTATCAATTAATATAATATTGAAATTAATTACAGAATGCCAAACCTATATATCTGTCCAATTTTCAAATGGGGGTCGAATAAAGAATGGGAATTTGGTCTTCAGCGGGTGATCAATTTTCCACCTTCAAGGAAACAAAGTGAACGAACATATCTCCTGAAAACTTTAGCAGGATGTCCCATAGATGAATATAAGATAAATAGACTACTGAATATAACAATTTTAGAGGGCAATGGAAACTTTAGTGAAACAGATTTGTTTCTGATCTTCAATATGCTAACTGGCGATGAGGCTGGGTATACTGTACTATTCCATTTCCTTGATCACCACTGGGACTTCTTGAAAGAGAAGTGAGTATATAATTTTATAAGGATTTACGAGATAGATTTTTCTGCTGCGAACACATTCTACTTTTTTTATTCTATAGCAGACAACGGAACAAGTGCGTCCCCTATATGGTAAGAGAACACCGCCGCCCATGAACAACCGCGCTAACGTCCGCGCATTGGTAGTGTTGCCGACTTTTTACGCCGCTTAAGTGGCTCTTTAAAGGGCCTCCGATATCTTCACTATATGAAACACAGTACAAGTAACGTACGCTGAGTATTATGTGAGCCCGTGGTATCATTTCGGACGAGCCGGCATAATTTGCACGTCAGCATTTGCTTCAGCAGGGCTCAACCAGGATTGTAAATATGGAATGTTGGATGTTTGTTATTATTGCACGCAAAAACTACAGAACAGATTTTAATGAAACTCTGCAATATTATACATCAGAATAGAATACATACACCAGAATAATTATACATAATCTATGATTTATAACTATATTGTGTAAACTTGCTAATACCGGGCAGGGGACGCGACGTCAGTTTCAGATAACAGAGTATTTACCTTAAATAAATATTGTTCGTTTACATATTACGTAGCTACTATAATTTGTACTGAGTAAACTGTTGCTAATGCAAATGTATCACCGACATCGGTCATAGTTGTGTATAATCATAATTGCTAATACGATTGCACAAGGGTGTTTTGGTAGAAAATTAATTTAAGGTTTTTATGTCTAAAAATTTAATTCCGTAACTTTTAGTACAATACAATACTATTTTGTAGCATAATCCTTTTAATCATGTATATTTTTCTTCTGTAGTTAATATTCTATTATTCTATAATCTATCAAAGTTAACAGATAAGATATTAAAAAACTACTTGTGTAGTTTAGAAAAGCCATTTATCTTACACATAACACGGCCCAAGTGTAATGGGAAAACTTAATATTGCCTTATCGTCAGCAACATAAAAGGAAATACATAATTCATAATGTTCGCGAATTCGCGAGGATATATGAAAAACAGTATTTAGAAATATCCCTCTCCGTACTGTTTCTAGGGTAATAAAGCACATTACATTGAATTTTGTCTGTAATGCTTTTCTAATCTGTGTTTTTTTACACAGTTAATCAATCAATTAAAATTACTCTTAAAATAGGTGTGATAAATTTGATTTGACCTTTTGTGTAACGAGATGTAGGGCATAATTACAATTTTTATTTCAGATTTGACTCGAAAACAAATTTATGGGACAGTCTCATAGTATCGGCAACTGGCGAATTTAAAACTCAGTTGGGCTTGGACTTAGTGTCAAAACTCTATGTTTCTCATCAAGGTGAATTCGGTTCAGCTGAGCATATCATTGAAAAATCCATGAGAAATATCAGAGAGGAGGTGAAATGGTCCACAGAAAACATTCCGGTCATAGAAGACTGGTTGGATAATTACATAGCCACTCACAATGTAGAGGCCGATCAATTTATCAATAATTGATTTCATAACTAAAAATTTAATCATTTTTGTACAAAGAAGTTTTTTATATAGAAATTGAATGTTTTTTCACATTTAATAATATATATAAATTTATGTGAATATCTCGTTTATGCAATAAATATGCTTATTACCTATTCTGAATTATTTTTGGTAAAAAATTATCTGTAAAATATTAGAGATGGGTTTCTTGAATGAGAATTTTATTAATAGGTCGTTCTATGTCATACTTACTTTTTTTCTACTGTAAAGTGGCGATAAAATTTGTTATTAGTGAGAAAATGGACGTAGAAAAGTAATTATAGGTTCATTATTTTTTTATAAAAACAGAAAAGAAGTAACCTTTCTCTGTTTTTATATGTTAGAGTTAACTTACAAAGAAAACACTAAACATATATAAAATATCAAATTATAAACAAAATAAAAGTCATGGTTTTATAAAAGATGATGATGATAATTATTTAATCGTATTTCGTAGAATTATAAGGTCGTTAAGATAACCTTTATTTTATCAATAGTTTTCTCAAACATTTATGTCTGTCTATATTATAATATTTGATTAGCGAAAAATTAAGTTTGAAAATTATTTGACTTGTTCTTATTTTTTGTCCTCTGTAATTAGCGATCAAAATTTTGCCAGATTAACATTATATATTATATAATTATATTTACATAAATAAAGACAAATAATCAAGGAGAAATATAAAAAAACTAAGAGACATCTTATAATAATGAACTTATAAAATATTTTAACCAAAGACGAACATATTGAGAGAACAGATACAATATAAGTACGAATAAGTAACAAAGATTATTAATAAATAGGAAAGATTAAAAAAAAAGAAATAGAATGAAAAAGAATTAATATTTACATTAATTCACTTAGAACTTTACAATAATATAAATTGATTAAGGGACAAAACATAAGACATTTATAAATATTTTGAGGATTTAGGAAGAGGAAAGTTAGAGGAAAGAAATTATACAGGAGTGACGAAGTTTTATACAATTGAACATTGTATGACTGTATGTGGTCCAGGTTTCCGTCTTCTAGTCCACACTCGCATTTGGAGATATGTCGAATGCTGAGTTGTGGCAAAAATGCTGGAGTGGCATGACCTAATCTGAATCTATATATAAAATAGAAGTCTTGGTTTTGTTAGCCTTACGGAATTTTAAAAAAACACGAAGAATAAGGAATAATCGGTTAAATGTTAGCACAAGTTTACTTTTTATTTCGAGATATTCCAAGTAGTTTATTTGACTTAACCAACGATACAGTAAGAAAGACCCTTTACATTTAACGTAGCTGAGTATAAAATATAACGTATATGAGAATGAAGTATATAAGAGATAAGAGTTTTTTATTAAGAAATATTTTTAAAATATTAATTTATAATAAGCGAGTCAGCAAAGTTATCTACAATTTCACAATTAAATAATAAGCTTCGTTGTATTTCGCCCGTATGTATATCGCTAAACTTCACATCTCCAGACGCTACGAATTCCATACACATACAATATAACAATAAGGATACTCTGTAAAGAATATAGCGTATTATCCCGAGACATCATAAGAGGATGAATTTTATATAATATACAATTGCTCAAATAATTCATACATATATATAGAAAAGTTATATGTTCTCGAGTGGCGAACGCATACCGGAAAACGCAGAGTGGGATGTCCCGCCACACGATGGAAAGACGATCTAACGAAGGTCGTGGGCAACCGCTGGATCCAGATCGCTCAAGATCGCAGCGGGTGGGCGTCTT
>DWCF01006709.1:0-11907 GCA_018230265.1 Delias oraia | reverse complement strand
AGCCTTAATAATTACTTTACATTTTTCAAGGTATAATATTTTAATTTTTCAAAATATTCAACGTGAAACGGAACTTGTAATGTGTTTCGCTGAGTGAGGATATCGGACAACCAATGCGCGAACTATGGCGCGGTTGTCCATGGGCGGCGGTGTTCTCTTACCATATACGAGACCTACCTGCTCCGTTGTCCGCTATATTATTAAAAAAATTCTGGTAATAAGTAAAATACAAGTTATCAACGTTAGTTTAAATTTTTATTATAATAAAACAGATTTAATATAAAAGGTCAAATATGAATTTATCAGTACGTAAATTGAATCCAATTTAATATAATTAATTCAATTCCATTAAAATTTTAACTGGAAGATGCCAGCGTCTTGGATCCATTATTTTTTATGATAGCAACACATTAAATGAATTCTCTCCCTCTATATTAGATTACCGAGTTGAAGATTAGGATTAAATATAATGAGCTCAGTTTTAGCGGCTTAATTTATTCTTTAAAATATTATTGTATAATATAATTAGTTCATTTCCAACATTTTGCGGTTTTTACGGTTTTGATGTACAACTTTGCTTCCGCCATTTTGCAATATATGTAGCGATAAGTGGTGGTCGCTATACAATAAAGCTGAGATTTTTTAAACTATGCCATCAAACCCGTTCACCCGTGGAGAAGCCATAGTGAAGCATATGCAGACGCTCAGTGTTTGCATTCAGCGTAGAGCAGCTCGAATTGTTTAAAAAAAATTGGTATTTATTAGATTAGGCGACAATTAATTAAATGCAGATTATGTTAAATTTGTAATTTTTGATAATAAAAACTATATGTATGTGTATTTTCATATGTTTAGCTCGCATCGCGTCGAGACATCTCAATAATAGAGTTATCCATATTGATTTCACGGAATCGCCCTCAGTCCAGCGATGCAGTCTCCTATTTGCCTGAGCTTGTAGCGGAATTTATATTTGATTTAACTGTATTTGCTAAGGTTTATTGTTGTTTATTGTGTATATAGAAACATTGAAAGCAAAGAGAAAGAATTCAATTAACGATATTACAAAGCATATGTCTAGCAACTTTTACGAGTAAGGACTACGGCTGGTAATTTTCTCAATTGAATATTACTTGCGGTTTTAGACACTCTACATTAAAACTGCTGAAAATATCTCTCATTTCAATTAAATTAAATTTTTGAATTAAAGACATGTATTTCATTTGATTATTAAAAAACAAGATTAACTAAGACATAGTTATTAATAAAAATAAAACTTAAAACGTTTTTATCAAATTCAGAGTCAAATTGTTATACTGTTTTTTTAATATTAAAATATAGAAAATTTTCGGTAAATAAATAAAATCTGTGTATTAAAAAAAAAACACATTTTTCTTTGATAATCTGTTAACACAACGGATAGATACATTTTTATAACATACCTTATACATTTTAAAATCATTTTCGTAGCTGAGTTTTGTACGTGCATCGTTAACCTACATAATTTTGAAAGCAAAACTTGCTACCAATCAACTGGCCATTCATAAATGAAGTTGAAGTAGTAGATTACATATTCAATTTTCAATTCATATCAAACATCATGTAACTGATATGATTATGAAATTCAGAAATATATTTTAATTATTCAAATATAATATCTGTTAATTATATAAATAAATATAATTGATTTAAATTTTGTTTAATTTGTGAATCTTAAGGTATTAAAATTTATACCACATCCAAAAAAGGTATAGTCATTAAAAATGAAGTTTAAGAAGGATTTATATTGTAATATTTTTTTTATGAAAACGGTTCTCCGCCCATGGACAACATACTTATATGGACAACATCATAATTCTTTTATGTGATTCCTTTTTTTATTAAAAATGGAAGGGGATAGTGGGTCCTTGGTAGTAAGGTTCCCAGCCGGTCATAGACAACTGAGCCGCGAATCGCGCTTTGGTTGTTCGGTTGGTCGGATTAAAAAGCCGAACAAGCTGAAACAGAAACTATGACCACCGTCGGTATTTTCACTCAGCAAAATACAGTACTAATACCATTTCACGCTGATATTCTGTGATTCCATGGCATCACAACGGAAGATCCGGGCCAAATAGTGCAAATTATGATTATTAATTACACATGTCCATATTTTCTGCAATACAAAGTTGACGAGATAGCTGAAATGAAAACATAATTATTTTGATAGTATTTCATAGTGCTTAATTTACCTTATAATTTTCGTTGGCCTTAAAAGCTCTTTGCGGCTTCGGTTACTGCATTTATATAATTTATAACCATTAGCTAAGTAGTAAGCCTAGACTCTCACTGGCTACATTCCGTACGAAATTGCAATTTCATTCCATTCTTTGTATCGAATTTTACAAAATGTTGTTTTACTATAGAAAATATGATAAGAAGATGGATGTCGTATATATACTAGTATCATTTTATCTTTTAAACGAACCTATTTTCTAGTTTCCTACTTTGTTTCAAGATGGAATTGTTCGTATACATCGTAATAAAATGTAATTCGATGAATAGCAGTTTGCCTGACGTTTATTGAAGCTCCGTGAATGGAAATAGTTTATAATAAACTATTCTTCCAAAGTTCGGAAAGGCTTTGTTAGTCAGAAATAGTAGACCTATTTATAACTTACAAAGTATTCAATAGTTAAGTTAAAGTTTTTTCTGTCCAGAAAAGATGTTACTTACTTATGCTTATATCCTGATTCTTCCTAGATTACTTGATTAAATAATATTAATAACTAAACAATCGTAAGCTTAGATTGTTTGTCATATTTCGTATGAGCACATTTATTGAGATATGTATTGCAGCTAACCTGAAAATCAAAAATAATGTATATTAATTAAACTCAAACAAATATTTATCAAATTTAGTTTTTTACTTAAACTTCAGCAAAAAAGTCTACATATACAAGATTGAGAGCCTCGTAGCTATGTGGTTTAATATGTCTACAACGAGGTATGTGGTTCGAATCCCGGTCCGGGCAATTATAAGTTATAATTTTATTTATAATTTATTTGGCTTCTGGATGCGATTTAAAGTAGCCGGGCGAGTTTCTTAATTCTGTTACACCCGTGGGAGAGCTATGCTGAAGGATATGCGGACGCACTAAATGGGCCGGCTCGTCCGAAGTGATACCACATGATCACAGAATGCTCATCGGCAAACAGCACTTGTACTGTATTTCGCTGAGTTAGTGAAGACATCGGAGGCCCTTAGTGTCCCTTACGTGGGGTTAAAAGTCTCACACAAACAATATGCAGAGTGTGGCGCGGTTTTCCATGGGCGGCGGTGTTCTCTTACCGTATAGGAGATCCACCTGCTCTGTTGTCAGCTATACTATAAAAATCTTCAATTTCGTAAACAGCTTTTTCATAACACGATGATTCGTTTATCGCATACAGCAAATCGGGTTTAAACTTTCGGCAAATTTCTCAAGGAGCCAAAAACGTACGAGCCCTGAATGTTGATAAACTAAATCTTCGGAATTCAATAAACACTCCTCAATTGTCAGTGTACCTTGTCACGATAGAAAAATATCTCTTTCTTTGTATTTATTAATAAAGTCTCTATTTCTTTATTGATTAATCTCTATTTTGGTTACTATTTAATATTGGTTTCATGCAAAATGCATATGTAAATTGCCTTATTAGAATTTTTCTGAAGAAATGCTTCAGAATAATACTAGGCGCTTCGCGTATTAAAATTTAAACCGTCAAATTGTTAAGTAATAGATGCAGAACGTAACGTCTGTAGCCATTTTATTCATAAATTTGTTTGTCTTTGGACGAAATGTTGGTTCATGACTATAATTTGTATCTCCTTTTGAACTCTTTTTTATATTCTTGTTCGATTCTCATAAATAATTGTAAATATTATTATACCGACACTGGCAAAATTTTGATCAATAGTCACAAAAGACAAAAAAAAACACAACTAAGAACGCTTGTAGTCAAAAACATTACTTATGAAAGATAAATTAAGGAAATTAAATATTAACATAGACATATACAAGCTATATGTTGAAAAGTAATCTTTTTTTTTCTTTTTAACTAATCTATTTAAATTTGCATAAAATAATTCAGGGACAGTTTCAGATTTCCGTTTGCAATCTCAGAATGAAGACTCCGACGGTAGTTCGCGAATCGGATACCATTCCAACTGATCATTTTACAATACTCTTAGATTAAATCCAATATTAAATCATCTGTGTGTTATTGACGATAACAAAGCGTTGATAATCATTTGTTTTTTTAATTTCTTTTATTGTATATCAAACTAATAATAATATAGCAAAAACAAATTGAAATATAAACAATGTCACCTAAAGTTACAATACTTGAAATCCCTGCTTATTATGCCACTATAAATACTAAAGGGTAATTCTTATGTAAGGATCAAGCGTCATAGACCAATAAATATAATTATATAATCCTAATTTACACTTTAAAAAATCTAGCGTTATTATATGTAGATGATAGAAGGGTCTCCTTCTATCAATCTACATCTGTAGATTTTAGATGATAGAAGTTATTATACTTCTTATTATTATTATCTTTTCTTCTAATTGTTTTTCTTATATAAAATCAACAAATAAAAACGAATAATTAGACTTCTTTTATTCTATAGCGGACAACGAAGCAGGTGGGTCTCCTATATGGTAAGCAACACCGCCGCCCATGAACAAACTCGCCACAATCCGCGCATTGGTTGAGTTGCCGGATTTTAAGCGCCTCCTCACTCTGCGAAACACAGTTCAAGTACCGTTTCACACTGAGTATTCTGTGATCCTGTGACATCACTTCGGACGAGCCGGCCCAATTAGTGCGTTTGCATATGCTTCAGCATGAAATTAATTATGTATGGAAACAATTTTTTTATATTTATGAATAGAGGTATTTATTTTTACAAGATCTGCAAGAAATTGATAGATTAATTAATTTGAATAAAGATTTTATGACAAGGGATAATTCATAGTTACAATGGGGACAGTTTCTGGTCTTTTGTTTATAGATTAAATGAGGTTGTGAAATAATTTATGAACCATTGGAACCCATTGTTCCCTGAATAATAAAATTAATAGTTTTTGGTGATTCAATATTTAGTTACTTATAAGTTGTAGGATATCTAAAGTTAGCTGATATAAAGAGTAAGAATAATTTCAATTAATAATGTATGTAAAATTATTTCAAGTTAAAACTAGAATACAACTTAATCTATAAAATAATATCTAATAAAACCAAAATAATTAAATGAATTTTAGACACTATTTGACTAGTTTGACCTTTAATGTATCTTCTATTTAGCAAACTTAGCCATATAAAACTGAAAATAGATTATATATTATATTATAAATTATATTAATCCTTTCACAACATGAACGCGTAAGCACCTGATCAATTTTCCAAGATTACTCAGTACTTACTTCATGCATTATCATCATCCTCAGCCTATTCAAGTGCACTGCTGGACATACTCATGCATATTAAGAGTTAATTCATTGAATTTATTTAAATAACTGTTTTTTTAGCTTCGCAAAGCCATGATGTATACACAATTCTCAATCGTCCTAATTAAATATACCATAAGAATAAAAAAAGCTGAGCATTCTTGAATTAGATTTACTTTGAACAAAGCAATGCTTTGAACCCGATTTAGTTGTTTTGTATTTTAAAGTGAGATTTCTTGAAATATCTTGCTTTGAAATTCTAAAGAATTCGAAATATTTTGTAAGTATTCAGGTTTTTGCTTTCCTTCGTACACTGTTTAAGTTATTTGTAAAACGTTTACATTTAGAATAAATTTGTATCACTTCCATTGCAGGGAAATGTAATGAATATTTCTTACAAACAAATGTAGCCCAAATAAATATTTACTTCATGCCGCAATGAATACTAGGATTATTATTCAAAATTTATAAATGATTCATTTTGACATCTAGCAAAAAAATGTTACCATAGATAACAAAATTTTAACTGTCAGTAAATGTGAATAAGTCAAACCCTTGAGATTGGTATTCTATTATAATGTATAAATAAAACATATATGAGATTCAAAGATAATGCTCGTTTCGTGTTTGCAAACATTACCCGAATTTGATGGACGTATCTTTCTTTATTTCGTAAGCATTGAAATCATTTTTGCTGTAGTGTTTTATGTTGTCTATATAATTTGAAATAAGTTTGAAATATTTTCACACGATTCGTATGTTATACAGAACACTCGCATGACTATAAGATAAAATTGTCCTTGATAAGTGAAAAGCTAAAATATTGCCGAACTGATCACCTCGTTTTCAGTATTTTGTGTGTTGGTTAAAAATATTAAAATCTACCTTTAACATAAAAATTGTTTGTAATTTTCAGCACAAACTTTCAACTCTCAAAATATTGGCAACGACGTAGAAGTCCGCGTCGGCTCGAAGCCATTTTCAATCTCGTAGCTCCTCGCAGACTGAATCAGATATACTGTAAAATTCATTAATAACATATTTTATACACTAATTAAGTAAGCCGCGCGGGATTTATACGATAGTTACAGATTTTATTAATCCATTTTATGATATTAAAAATAAAAAATAATTATAAAATTAATTATAATAATTAGAATTAATTATAAAACGATGTTACGTTACGACGTCGTTGCAGACCTAATTTAAGCTTCACCCCAGTTTTGATTTTATTTAATAAGAAATTCGTGTATTGAATTATAAACTGTAAATAAAATACTCACGTAATTTCATATATAGATCAAATAATTTTTAATATTTTATATATGTAACATAAGATAACTGCTATACTACTATTTTAAAAGTCATAGGAAGTAGTAAAGATAGTTTTTCATCAACAGATTCCAAAAAATTCTCTGGGAGAGCTATTGAAAAATTGCTTGCTTTTATAATATAGCATTTGAAATCGCACATTCGATAATAAAAATGCGATTATTGTTAGAGCTTGTTCATAGACGTAGAGTTTGTTTAACGTTAATTTAAAGTTACTAATTAAATCATTACTAAAAATGATGTCTAAGTTTATCAACATGGCATGTTGCATAAAAACGTATCATTTTTTCCTCTTTACATATACACACACATTGTCAATATTACACTGTGAAATCTCACTGAAAGTTCAGGAAAAAAGTGTCAATCCCGATAGACAAATTTGCATAATAAGAAAGGTTTTATCCTAAGGTTTGTGCACAAATATCTACGCATAATAAAGTATTTGTACAATCTCTGGAAAATTGAATTTTGGTCTGCCGTGGGCTCAATTGAATTGATACCTTTTCAGATATATTCTTGAATATTTACTAATGTAACCTTTTTTATTGTGACGATGCATATCTACACTAAAGTATAATCGCTTTCACGTTGTTATTAAAGTATCGGGCAGATGATAAAACGATCCATAAATAAAATTATATTCAATATGATAATATTATTAATCAACTACAATATGATTTTGATTTTTCAATTAAATTGATATTTACTTAATACTTATGTATCTTTTTAATTTCCCATTAAGATAAAAAGTTTGGTTTAAATTAAATAAATCAACATTGAAACATAATAAATTATTAGAATAAAGAAATATAGCATCGTATTTACTTCGTATTTATTAATTATTATTATTATTATTATTCGTATTTATTTCTATTTGTCTCTAAAATATTTTAAACGTATACCATTCATATTAATATCTTTTCCAAAATGTAAATTTTCTGTATTGAACTACTAATTAAAAAGAGTATTTGTCCGCTCTGCTTACTAATTAATACTATTAATTAGTCAGGCGTTTCCATACGTTCACTATTGATACAAAAAGATCAGATATCCGTATAGATTGGTCGTCCAGTCATTGAATTGAATGGACATATTATGTGATATTACTCAATGCATTCATGTTGCCAACATATTGGGTAGAAAATTAATTTGTCCAAGTTTTAATATGCCTAACTAAAAATATAATAACTTCGCTATCGAAAAATGTAATACCAAGTGATGTTTGGTAAATAGTAAAACATAAATATTATTTTTAATTTCATCCAAATAATTACATATATATATTCAAGTAAAAGAATTGTTATGATTGGATAAAATCATTATTTAAGTAGTGATTTAACAAGAATTTATCCAAGGGACTCATAAATCCGAGCAAAGCCTCACAAATGCTTTCAAAGTTAAATTATGTTGAGAAAAGTTGAAAATAATAATATAATTTGGCGAGGCGTGGGCAATACTTTCATGTCAATTGAAAACCTCTATTTGACTGACAAGCGCGAAGAATTTTCTTTTTCTTTGTCTTCGCATTTTTTTGAAATAAAATAAAGATTCTTGATTTTATAACTCTGGTTAAATACATAAAATTTATGCTGGTTACAATTATTGATTGATTTGGCTGTAAGTCTGATATAAATATAAATCGAAACACTACAACATAAACTTTTCATTATATTTAAAACTATTGGACCCGGTATATGTCGTCCTGCCCAGTATGCAATCTACCGGATACCATATAAGTACGCTCAGCCATCCTTGTGTCCACTAAACCCAAAAATCTGATACAATAAATATATTACTCTATATTTTTGTTGTCGGATAACAATAAGCCAATTTATTTGAGAGTCTCGTAGCTAAATAGTTTTAAAAGTCCACCACGAAGCGAAAAGTATCGGGTTGAAATCCTGGTCCGGACGAATATAATATAATAATTTATTCGGTGTTTGAAAGGACTTAACAGTGACCGGGCGAGTGTCTTAATACTGTCGCAACCGTACGCGAGCCATGCTGTAGCATATACTAGAAACGGTACTTCTACAATGTTTCGCTGTGTCAGTGAGGATATCGGAGGCTTAAAAATGTTTTTTAATCGTAAAAAAAGGCAATACAATCAAAACGCGGATTGTTGCGGTTGTCCATAGGCGGTGATGTTTTACTATATAGGAGACTTACTCCGTTGTCCGCTATACCATGAAAAAATTCCTTCTCCCGGTTCTAAGCTACCTTCCTAACAATTTTCTACCATATCAGTTCAGCCGTTCTTGAATTAAACAAAATTACAACAAGTAATCTTATAAGAAGTTGTCTTATAAATGTTTTTAAACATCTGTGCGTTGAAGACAAATTCGTCCGTAATTTTAATAATTTGTCAGCTTTACCAAACTTTCAGACATTAATTAAATATTTTATGCCCAGTTCAAGTTTTGTGTAACTAAATTGCGCCATTTTGAATTGTGGTCACTTTGTCGATACTCTGATTGGAATTACTCATTGAAACTACTTGTGTAAACTGTCAAGTTTATATGTTTGGATCTAGTTTTACCGTGAATTTCAAGATCCTTTAGTAACTCAATAATGTAATAAATAATTCCTTAACAAAGTTAACACACGGCCTTTATCATTCACAGGACCTCATATTCAATGTTAGTTTTCAATAAAAAATTCTGTAATTGTAGAAACCCTCGACCCTGAATGTGCCATGCGTTAGTCCGTTTTCCGTGCGATATGACATTCATCCATCATATTAACCATCGCATTTATTATAATGATTGTGTTCAAAGTAACAAAAGGAATATAAATTTATGATTTGAAAAATTAACTTAACCATAACAGAACATATCCCTATCTTTATTGAGAAAATAACACTTTAAAAAATATTTAGTGCGATTTAGTTAACACGGTCTTGGTCAACAAATTTGATTGACTTCAAAGAACTAAATTGTTCTATAACTATATAAATTATAATGATCACTGGAAGGGTCTTAAGTCTCTGAGTAGAATGAGGGGACACAAATAAACAGGTATTTCAGTTAAATGATTTTCCCATATTGATTAATTTTAAGAGTACTAATAACACTTTCATATTATGTTATAAAATAAAAACTGAATTTATTTTTCACTAGAGTATTTTAAATAACAGAATAAACAAAAATACGTTTTGAATACTAATGAAATATGCAAATCTGCTTGCGGTAACGAGAACAGACATTACTATCAAATACACTTTTTCAAGACTTATTGTGAGTTTAACACACATTGTTTTGTATTATATTCAAAATGAATATTTTTATTTATTTATAAGATTAAATAAAAGAGGTATAAGTTCACTATAATTTAACTTTTTATAAATTCAGAGTAGGGGTCCAAATCCGGATTTAAGCAAGGGCCAGCAGGGACTGGGTGTATACATGGGCGGAGAATCACTTATCCCTTGCGAGCTTTCTGCTCGTTTGCCATCGTTTTCATAAAAAAAATCCAAGCTATAAATCTCACATGTGAATTCACAGAGGATTTAGGTATGAGAATTTCTCACCCTTCGCTTTGATTAGTGAATGTTACAGAATTACAGTACACAGTGTATGATGAGCCAACAAATATATTCAAATTTGATCTTAAAAACAAAGGAAATCGTCACATTTTATTAAAGTAGCATATAAGAGTATTAAGAATTAATAATTGTGTGGATAGATATAATTTTAATAATACAATCTTTTTAATTGCACATTAAGAGAGTGGTTATTTAATTTAAAATAATAAAAAAAATTACTTTTTCTCTATAAACGATTTTGTCATAAATTTTAGTTAAAACGTCCACGTAGTATTTATATAATATCATGTTTCATATTTTTTTTAAATATTATATTTATTAATTTCAACTCCAATTTATATATCCATATTTTCCTTTAAATTAAATATTTTTATTGTTATCAAGCTATCTGTTTTTTTTACCTTTAACCATTTTCACATATATACTACATTTTAAGTTATCTTTTTTTTTTTTCTTTATAATAATACATCTTGAAATTAATAAAGACATATGTGAGCCTGAATAATTAAAAATAATTAACATATTAGAAATAACTATTGATCTACAACACCTGTTGCCACAAGAAAGGCTATAAATTAGGATCATGATACTGACATATTATAAATCTTATCCAACAATATAAGCAATATATTAGCCTAAGATTAATGTAGCCTTGCGGTATATGAAGGGACTAATCCTCAGATTATTGTATTTTACCCTCGTTTCGACGTTTCGATCGGTCTCAAGAATTCTCTTATTTGCCAACTTTGTAATTAGTATCTAAAGAATCTTTTAACAATGAAAATAATTTTACACTTGGACGATTTTAACTTCAAATAGAGAAAAAATAAGTCTTTATTCATTTTTACTGTATATTATATATCTTTAATGTATATTATAAAAATAATTACCGCCATCGTGACATGAAGAATATTTAAATTTAATTTATTCTATAACGGTCAACAGAGCAGGTGGGTCTCATATATGGTAAGAGAATAACGTCGCCCATGAACAACCGCGCCACAGTCCGCGCATTGGTTGTGTTGCCAGCTTTTTATGCCGGTTACGCGGCACTTTTATGGGCCTTATATAACATTGCTTTTTTGGCAAAACACAGTATAAGTACAGTTTCAATCTGAGAGCCCGTGGTATCACTTCGGATCGAGCTGGCCCAATTAGTGCGTAATCATATGCCTCAGCATGGCTCTCCCACGGGTGTAATTTATAACGGTTTAAAATAATTAAGTAAAAAAATGGTATAAGTATGGTGTAAGTATTCAATATGTTTGTGCTGTGTGCTTCCAAAATACTTTTAAAATTAATAAAAGACATTAGAAATTCTGATTAATCTCATTGTCTTATTTATATCATTCAAAGATTATTTTCAAATTTATATTCAATCAATATAGTATTCAATCCGCACTAAAATGACTATTTCAAAACAATTTACCATCGAAGCTTTTGTTTGAAAATATCAAATTTTAATGAGAATTGATTACCCTGGTTGATGAACATAGAAGCATTTGCATAATATAAGAATCTACTTTTGATTTTGAGAAATATTACTTTTCAAATACC
>DWCF01006708.1:0-11909 GCA_018230265.1 Delias oraia | reverse complement strand
TTCAATGTCCTCACATCCATCATCATGAAGCTGATTTCCTAAAATTATAATACACATGGTTAGGCCTTGTTTCTTATCAATTTGCCCCAGGTAAACATATTCGTCACCAGCTTCGAGTAAGGCATTCCCAACAATAACCGGTATAGGTGCGACATGAACATTATCCATGACATTGTTCTTGTCCATGTTCATCTTAATCCCAACAGTTGGGTCTCTTACCATATAGGAGGCTGCTCCTACCTGCTCCGTTGTCCGTTATACTATAAAGAAGCGTTCCTTCCTAATCCCCTCCACGCTCAATATAAATAAAAGTTAATAACCTGATCGTGCAGTGCGCTGGTTTCGCAATAAGCCGCCCCAATAGATGTAGCGTACTGCGTCGCTTCGCTTTGTGTGACGGCTCGACGAGATTCCAAATCGCATTTATTCCCAACTAGAACAAGCACCATTGGTTCAGGTACATTGCTGGAATTGAGAAGTTATTATGAGATTAAATGATCCCGGAAAACGTTTTTTGCCACATACATCATCAAGGACTAACCGCTATTAAAAAATAAGGTTTGGCAGTATAAAGATGAAAATGTAGGGTTGAAAATATATTTTCAATGCTGCATCATTAAAAGCTCAAAAATTTAAAAATATTAAGATTTGCCTATACTTAACAGTTAGGTGGATGAATTATACACATTTTGCCGCAATATACACATAAAATTTCATGACAATCGGTCAATTCGTTAGGGAGGAGTTTACCTACAAACACCGTGATACTAGAATTTTATAGTCGTCATAGTCATATATAGTCCATACATGTAATCAGTTTTAAAGTCGATCCAATATTAAGTATAGAAATTTAGTATCACAAAGTGCGGCTTAATATTTTATTATTAAAACCTAATTTATTATCGTAATAACAAATCAACACATGATTTATTTAGTAATTATTAAAAAAAATAGTAGTTATTTAATAAAGTAAGTTTCATTGCGTCATCATTTACAAAAAAATTCCCTCTTAACTTTGACTCATCATATTGGTAAAAAAGTACTACACTGCCTATGGCAAGTTATATCAAAACATGATTGAGAATCTCGTAGCTAAGTGGTTTACTAGGTCTACAATAAAGCGAGAGATATCTGGTTCGAATCCCGGTCCGGACAATTATAAATTATATTTAAATTTATAATTTATTAGGTCTCTGGAAGGGCCTGACCGTGCGATTGTTTTAATACTGTCATACCCGTGGAAGAGCCATGCTGAAGCATATGCGGACGCAGTAATTGGGTCGGCTCATCCGAAGTGATACCACGGGCTCATAGAATACTCAGCGTGAAATGGTACTTGTACTGTGTTTAAGCTGGCCACACTACCAGTGCGCAGAAGGTGGCGCGGTTGAGATGGGCGGCGGTGTTCTCTTACCATATAGGAGACCCTCCTGCTCCGCTATTCGCTATACTATAAAAAAGATTTCTATTTATTTAAGATTTTAAAATGACATCTACAACCCATGCTGCCATATTAAATGTGCTTAAATGCGTTGGTGTGATAACAATATTTCTATTATTTAAAAAATCGTATTTTTTAATAAATACTTGCCTTTGCAACTCTTTCACCCATCCTTTGATAGCAACAAAACTAGTTGCGCTAGTCAAGTCGTACACCAGCAAAGCCGCATTGGCGTTTCTGTAGTACATTGGGGCCATCGAACGGAATCTCTCTTGACCAGCTGTGTCCCATACCTGGAAAAGTATTCAAATGCGTTATTCATCTTTAGGTTTATTATTACAGTGGGATCTCGATAGCCCGAATGTCAATAGAAATGCTAAAAAAATCGAGTTAATGAGTTTTCGAGTTAACAAAAATCTCGAGATACATAGGATTTTTTATTTTTTATAGCATAGCGGACAACGGAGTTGATGGGTCTCCTATATGGTAAGAGAATATTTTATAATTGTCCGGACAGGGAATCCGATACCTCTCGCTGCATGGTATACTTTTACGAGGCTCTAAAAATTTATTTACTAAAACTTTGGCTCATAAAGATGCCGTTTATAAGAATATTTTTCGATTTGTGAAGTTAAAGTAAAACAATAATGCGATTTAGATTTATGGTGCACATTTATTTATATAAATTTAAATGCACAAGAAAAAAACTAAACCATAGATTCTCAAAACTTACACCACAACATTTACACACATTAGCATTTTTTCAACTTAATAAAAATTTCGCCTAAACGAGATTCGAGTTATCGAGATTCCACTGTATTTATTACGTGTAATATTTTTTAGTTATCACTCGTGGGACAGCCACGCGAAGCATAACATAATGAGGCCGACTCGTTCGAAGTGATACCACAGTAACACGGGTAATATGTTTAATATTTGGCGCGTCCAAGAATTGCTAAGGCTTCTTAATTGGACCCTATGGGTGATGTGCCGAACTATCGAGCAGGGCGAAGTCTGCCGAGTGAATTAGCATTTTAGAAAAAAAACATGATATTCTTATTTCGCGGCAATAATTGCAAATTCTAGGCAAGCCGCGTGCTTGCCCGCGTTAAGCTGTAATGACATGTATGATCGACAGCAGATTAGCAAAAAAAGCTCGCCCGAAGTGATACCACGGGCTCACAGAATACTCAGCGTAAAACGGTACTTGTACTGTGTTTCATAGTGAGTGAGGATATCGAAGCCCTTAAAAATCCCGCTCAAGTGGCGTAAAAAGCCGGCAGCAATACGCGGAGTGTGGCGCGGTTGTCCATGGGCGACGGTGTTCTCTTACCATATAGGAGACCCACCTGCTGTAGTCCGCAATAGTAATGAAATTGTTTTTGTGTATAATGAAACGTTGTACTTTTAGGATAATTTCATATCATCTGGATGCTGACTAGATCCCCATTTAACTTTTAAAGACAACATCCATACCTGTAATTTGACCCTCGAGTCGCCAACGTTGATATTGCAGGTGAAAAAGGACGCACCTATTGTGGGTGAAATGTGTTTAGAAAACATTTTGCCAATATATCTCACTACCAGACTTGTTTTGCCCACTCCTGAAAAAATACAATTACATATGTTATTAAATATTTACCATAATTAATATAATGTATTATATCGTCCCGCCACGCGATGGAAAGACGATCTCACTGCGGTCGCGGGCAACCCCTGGACCCAGATCGCTCAAAACCGTAACAGGTCTTTGAAGGAGGCCTATGTCCAGCAGTGGACTTGAATAGGCTGATTTGATGATGACGATATACGTACTGTTATAAGATTTAGACGAAGGCCTTTTAAAATGATTCAAATTTTATTAATTAGTGATTTTTTAATAAAATAGGTTCTAAGTCAAACGACAAGTGACACCCGGATATCGAAATTGAAATGTACTTTATTTCTAAGGATAAGGGCTCTAAGCCGCCATAAGTGCTTACTAGGTATTGGTTCGAGAAAAGTGAAAAATTATTAAATAGATAGCGTATATATAACAGTATGTTATAAAATATCTAGATCTATGGAAGGTAGTATACTAGTCGATCCCGGCGAATATCTCGTTTTTTTTTCTACATATAGCGGACAACGGAGCACGTGGGTATCCTTTATGATAAGAGAACACTGCCGCCCATGAACAACCGCGCATTGGTTGTGTTGCCGGCTTTTTAAGCCGCTTAAGCGGCACCTTTAAGGGCTTCCGACATCCTCACTCACTCTGCAAACCTAATAGTGCCTCAGCATGTTTCAGCATGGCTCTCTCACACGTACGACAATATTAAGACACTCGCCCCGTCCCTGTCAAGCCCTTCCAGAGACCGAATAAATTAAAAATTAAATTATAATTGTCCGGTACGGGATTCGAACCCGATACCTCTCTATCCATGGTACATTTCTAAAAATTAAGCTACGAGGCTCGTTACCTTCCAAAATTAAGTTTAATATACAGGTCCCGCTATTCGGAAACTTTCTGATATTAATCTTAAAAGTAAATACAGTGGAATCTCAACAACTCGAACCTCGTTAAGTCAATCTCCTCATTAAGTCGTAAAAAATGCATTACTATCCGCTGAACCTCAATATACGTGGTATCGTTAAATTATATCGCTCAAGCGGCGTAAACAGCCGGTGACACAAACAAAGCACGGATTATGACGCGGTTGATCATGGGCGGCGGTGTTCTCTTACCATATAGGAGATCCACCTGCGCCGTTGTAAGCTATAAAATAAATAAAAATCTCATAAAAAAGCAACGAAAAGTCAAGCATACATCATAATTGAAATAACATTTTTTTTGAATAGCTAACTTGCTATCAGCTATTTCAGCTCAACGCGGCCTGGCAATTTTTTTGCCGCGACTAGCGTAAGGGCGTCTAAAATAACGTTATATGAGGCCTATAGAATCAAATGCAGCTAAATGCCACATTATCTAAAAATGAGGTAACTATGACGCCACCTAGTTTAGTCAGCTGGTCACATTTTAGCATACTTTTTTTTACCAATAAATGTAGCTAAAACCCTATTCAATTGGGGTTTAAAATGAATATTGGTATGAAAGGCAGCTAAATGCCAACTGGGAAGATTCAAATATACCAGTTACGCCAACCAAAGAGATCATGATTTCATGAAACCAACCTGGCCTCTGCCTACGTTATTCGAACATATTGATGTTCGAATAACGTAGAGGAGCTAAGATTATTTTTAAAACTGCCCTCTCTGATAAAATTGTATCTCGGCGGCTGAACCACCTTTCTAGTCTCCTACAAATGTAGAATTTAATACCAATGCTTAAGTATAACCCCGAATACGGTGATGATATAGATGGCGCTGTCATTATTACACGATTTTCAGATTTAATTAAATTTATTATAATAAAACGATTTTATTACAACATTCAGCTGCTACGCTCAGAGCTCATTTTCATCGTTTCCAACATATTTCACGAATTTTCTTTTTATTGTTACTCATAGACCCGTTCTGTTCACCCACTGCGTTAAATCGTTTTGACCTAATACAAACCAGTTTTGAATCTATGAACCGGCATAGTAACACACATTATACAATTATATTACACAATATTTACTAACTGTTGAGAAATCATATTAAAGAATTTCGAATACAAATCGTGTGCTGAATGTGCAACCATTGGTATATTATTATATTTTATAAGTTCTATGACATTTATACAATATTTACACGTTATTTTAAATTATTTTTTTACGGTATAGCAGACAACGGAGCAGGCAGATCTCCTATATGGTAAAAGAACACCGCCGCCAATGGACAACCTCGCCACAGTCCGCGCTTTGGTTGTGATGCCCGCTATTTACGGCGCTTAAGCGGCAAAACTTCGAGGAGTTTTACTTCACACTAGCAAACCCAATTTGTACGTCAACATATGCTTTAGCATGGCTCTCCCACAGGTAACGAATTAATTGTAATTTTGTTGATCACATTTAAGCAGAATAGGATCTCGGGGTTGTTTTAAAGGACACTGACTAAACGCAGTGTGATAATCTGACTAATAAGATGGACGAAAAGAGAACAGATTTTTCAAAATAAGCTTTTGGATAGGTACCAAGAAAATTAAGTGATTTCTATGTTTATAACTGTATTTAAAATAAAAAAAATTACAAATTTTTACAGTGCTGTTTTTTTAAAATATTGTTTCTTTCAATACGTCTTATAAGTGGCAGATAAAGTAAGTCGTCAGCTTCAAAAAATTATTTTGTATCTAGTACACGCGATTTTAAATGATATTACCGCTTTTCTTATTCTTAACGGTGTGTGTTACAAAAGTGTTTTTAAACATAATATTAAACTAGAATTTAAAATAAATTAAATTTTCATCTATGAAAACTTTCATTTAAAATTAGTATGCACTAATTTCTGAAACCCAATCCAAGCACAATTTGTTAATACAAAAACAATAGTCTTCAAAAGAAAATTTATAAATAAATAAAAAAAAGCTATCTTTAATTTTAGTCAGACAATGTATTTTGATTTTGAAATGTGTTGTCATTAAGAACATTTAAGCATATGAAACCTTTTGCCTGTGGTTAGGGCATCAAGGGAACTGCCATATCAATTTCATCTAGGGTTATAAATATCAGATTACTACTAGCAAAAACTTATATTTAAAAAATCTATAGATTTTTCACAATTTTATTGCATCATTCACATATCGCTTTAATAAATAATAAAAAAACATATTCATACTATGGTTTAGTTACTTTACAATTGAAAGATTTACACTACAAGTTTTGGTTGAAATTTTTACTAGTGTAAATATTGTTTTAAATTGTCATTACGAGTATGGAGTCAAAGAACTTTTTATTATTTTTGCAAGATTAAGAATATTATTTGTTTATTTTAAGAATTTCTTTTTAAAATCTTTAAGATTTCAATTTTCAATACACAAATTGTGCTATCAAATCATTGTAATGAATAAATAATAGTTACAATAATAAAGTTTGAAGCAGAGCTGAAAAAACTTACATTACAATTGCTATCTATTTTATATTAACTATGCTCCTGATTTATAAAATATAAAAAACAATTGAATACATAATCTTTATAACACGCTATTAACTAGGTGGTGGACTTTTGCATATAAATATAATAATCCTATCTAATGGTTGGTAATAAGATACATATTATATATAACTTACAGCATAATTATATTTCTTAGAAGCATCTTTAATACCATAACATCTGGTGTTTTTTAATTAGAGTTTTAATAACGCGTGATAAGTATCATATTTAAATAAACAAAGATAGGATCCTTTTACCTTGCGATCCCAACACAACAATTTTTGCCTCCAACACTTTCATTTTAAAAACACTATACTAAAACTTCTAGAAATTTACATTTTTTATTAATTATTTAGTTTGAATTTAAATTTAATATTCAATCTCAGTCAATCAGCTCTAACAGCTAATTTCTAACGTCTTTCACAGTCACTATTTCATAAACAATGGTGATATGACTGCATTGTGAGTCTGTCAATTTACTACATGTGACGTTAATATATTTGACATTTCGCTATTTAAGAATTAATCTTTTACATAATAATAACGTAGTAATAAAATATTGATTATTTTTTTTAAATTATGTAGTTCACAATTATCAATTAATGAAATATTTATTTGAAATTCTGTAATAAAACATTCATTAATATTTTGCTTGTGCGTCATACTACTCTGTAGCTTAAAATAAACTGCCATCTATTTTTTTATATGTACATTATTGTTCTTTCCCGTTGTAAGTGTTGCAAGTGCCGGTTTGAACTTTATTGTATTCCTCTTTAACTGATCCTGGCTGGGCAACTGCTAAAGTATCAGCATATCTTGTGTTTTTTATAGTATAGCGGACAACTGAGCAGGTGGGTCTCCTACATGGAAACAGAACACTGCCGCCTATGAACAACCGCGCCATAGTTCGCGCATTGGTTTTGTTTATATTCAATATTATTTTTGATTAGTTTTATGAAGGCAGATAATAAATCTTGTTACCTAGTATATCAATTAAATGCTGCAAATAATTTTTTATTGTGTGTTACTCTCAAATATAAATATCATCGATTGTTCTCCTCAAATATATCACCAATGAATATAAAGAGAATATTTGAAACTAATAAACATAACTAAAATAAGCATGTACCTACTATGCCTTAAAATTTAAAGATATATATCATGTCCTCTATTAGATTGGAATTTTTATACTATTATAACCAAGAGATTCAATTTATAAGAATATAATTACATAAAGATTTAATGAAAAATGTTGTGTCAGGATGTACTACAATATAAATAACATGTAAAAACACTCACTCTGTGAAACACGGTACCAGTACCGTTTAACGCTGAGTATTCTTTGAGCCCGTGGATTATTTCTGCACCAGCATATACTTCAGCATGACTCTCACACGAATGCTTACCTACTTTCAGTAAGAGGAGTCGTAAGAGTCTTTGGACATAATTTTTCTAGTTTTTGGAATTAAAAACAATTAGAAGTGAAACGAATTGCATTATTAATATCAATTTTATGATACCGTCATAACATTCGATGGCAATCAATCGGCAATCACTATAAATTCTCCATAAAGTTAAGTTTATTAGCGCATAAAATAACCAAAGGACGAATTTTATGATAGCTCAACGACTTTACTGCAATTCTATTGATTTTGAAATGGTTCTCAGAAATGCGTTACTCAGAGCTAATAGGTCAGTTTCTATTATATTTTGAAGTTCTTCTGACCAGCTGTTCAGGAACACATTGAACGGTGAACGGTAGGTACTGTGTTTCGCAGTGACTGAGGATATCGGAGGCCCTTAAAAATGCCGCTTAACCGGCGTAAAAAGCTGGCAACACAAACTAATAGCGGGTTATGGCGCAGATGTTCATGGGCGACGGTGTTTTCTTACCATATAGGAGACCCACCTGCTCCGTTGTCCGTTATAGAATAAAGAAAAACATACCTTTCGTTAACTCATAACATTGTCATACCTGTCAAGAATGAAAACCCTCTGAATAGAAAATATTTCATGAAGAAATTAAGCACATAGCTTACTTCAGTTCAGATAGAACAAAGATTAGAAGCTCCGACCTTGAAAAGATATCTGCGCCAAAATAATAAAGAACTGTTACGTGAAAATACAGTGGATCAAGAAAAAGAAGAATTACCTGTAGTAAAAAAGAAAAAAATATTGAGGGAATGTCCGAAAAATATCCAAAATAAAATGTGCGTTCTGCAAAAAACCTATCTGTCGTAACCGTAAAAAAAGATGTTTGTGATAAATGTGTTTAATATATAATATGATTTATTATTGTTATGTGAAATACTGTTAAGAATGTATATTTATTAAAATTTATATAAAAATGCCATATATTTTCAATTAAATAAAAAGTTGCTTAAAGATTCTATTAGGAAAAGTTCATTTTTGATTACTATTAAAGAGAAATTTAAATTCGGTGTTCTTACTTTCAAATAAATAAATATAGTTACATAATATTTTTTTTATTATTTGCCTAGTACCTAATTTAATTTTTAAGATCCTAATCTATCTAAGGTTCTATAATCTTCTAAGGTTAATAAAGTAAACAGCAATAAAAATCAGATTAGATATTTACTTTGGTAATTATCTGCATTTCGTGTTTCCTGGTCTCCCGGGGACCACAGTACGGGTTGGGAAACACTGCACTACGTGACGTTTTTATTACATTTTGGCCAATGCCAAGCCTATGTGGTATCCTAATATATGAGTTCTATTATTACAAAATTTATCAAAATCCTTTTAGTAGTCTTTGTGTGAAAGAGAAACAAACAGCCAACCATACAATCTTAAGCTTTTATAATATTAGTAGGATAACGTACTATTCTCGTTAATATATTATTTAACGGCATGTGGTTGTGTGGGTGGTGTTTGATAGTTATCATTACTGTCAGTCTATTCAGGGCTGCTGAGCCATTTCGGTAAGTCTGGTGAGGAAAATTAAAAGCCGTAAAGGCATTATCGTTCATAAACACTAAAATTATAGTCAAAGTTGACGTACAATTCAATATAACGCGCCCTAATCCGAGAGGACCAGCCACAAAATTAAGCTGGGTGTAATTTTTATACGTTTACATTATTATTTCCATTCATTATACTATATTCATCCGTGGGAGAATCATGCTGAAGCATATGGCGCACTAATTGTGCCAGTTTATCCGAAGTGATAGCGTTAAATGGCACCTACTGTGTTTCGCTGAGTGAATGAGGATATCGGAAGCCGTTGAAATTATGCCTTTTAAGCGGTGTAAAAATCCCGGCAACACAACCAAATCACGGGTTGTAGCGCGGTTGTCCATGCGCGGCAGTGTCTTACCATATAGAAGAACCCACGTAGCATTGTCCGCTATAACATTAAAAATGATAATCATTAATTAAATAGCTAAAACGAATTACTGGGCAATTTAAGTTACTGCACGTGATTTACATCGGTGCACAGTTATTCTCGTTCCTCGTTCTCGTATCCTTAAATCAAGCAACATTTGCGTCTGATTAATGGTGGTGGGGTTCTCGTGTGGCGACTGCGTACCGGAAAACGGAGAGTGGAACTTCCCGTCACGCGATGGAATGACGGTCTTATAAAGGTCGCGGGCCACGGCTAGATCCAGATCACAATAGGCGGGCGTCTTTGGGGGGGGAGAGGCTATGTCCAGCAGCAGACTGGATAGGCTGATGATGATGATGAGTATTCTACGACACCATCCCTAAAATATAACTATAAACCATATTATCAACTTGTAAAAGCTCTAAACAAGTATTACACACCATAATCTAGCCAAAGAGAATGATAGTAGTCGCACACAAATACGTAACATTTACATAAAAAAGCAATTCAAGTAACATATTGCCGATGGAAACGTAGAAAATGTGTTTGGAACGTAATTTAGTTTGGAATAGAAGAACTTGTAATAAAAATGCAAAGATTAAGTATTTTTTTAGTATTACATTTATTTAATTTGAGACTACTTTTTTGTTTTCAGTTTTTTTTGAGAGCACAACAATTATGTAATATTAAATGTGTAAAAAGAAAGTTGTTGATTGTATATACAGAGATATACAGACATCTTTCTTATTTATTATTAACAATATATACATTATAGTTTATACATTATGCCTACCAAGCAAAACTACAAATTCAGTCCTTTGAAAGTCTTATAGTATTTTGCTATTACAACAATGGCGTCATAAAACAAATCACCCGAAAACTCACATGTTATTAAGCAAAACGTAATATCAAATCAGTAAATGTAATTCCGCCAAATATGTTCCTCCTAACATTGCGATCAGATTAATTTAGATAAAAGCCTGAGAAATGGGAGCAAAGTGGTCGTAATGGTAAGTGCGGCTATAAATTTAGAACAGCGCCATCTATACGACAAGAACTCATGTTGTATTCATGAGATGTGCTAATAGGTGGCGTTAGTAGTGATTTAATTCTGAATTTTATTTTGGTTTGGTGCGGTTTTGCTACGTATATAATAAAAAAACCTACATGGGTTTAATGAAGTCTTTATTTTTTATGGAAATGGTTTCAAACGAGGAACAGGCTCACCTAGGAAAGCCCTAGAACTTGCAAACCCGCGGGTAAGTTGCCGGCCTTTAAAGAATATGTACGCTCTTTTATTGAAGATCGTATGGGGTTGGAAATACCCCTGCTGGCAGCTAATTCCACAGAGTGGGAGAGCCATGCTGAAGCATATGCGGACGCTCTTATTGGGCCGGTTTGTCCGACGTGATAACACGGGCTCACAGAATATTTAACGAGAAACGGTACTTGTTCTGTGATTCGCAGAGTGAGTGAGGATATCGGAGGCCCCTTAAAAATGCCACTTAACTGGCGTAAAAAGCCGGCGATACAAGCAATGCGCGGACTGTGGCGCCGTTGTCCATGGACGGCGGTGTTCTCTTACCATATAGGAGACCCACCTGCTCCGTTGTTCGCTATACATAATTCTTCGCAGATTCAATTTTCTTACCTACAGCTAAATGTGCCCTACAGCTTAAGTATGATATAATATTTCTACCAAAAATATCATTTTTTTAAAATATGGATAGTGAATACAATAATACACATAGATTCAAAATGTATTGAGACATTTTCTAATTATTGTTATCTGAGTTTATTAATATTAAAAACAAAGAATATTTATTTTTGTGTGTTTGTAGCGAATAAACTTACAAACAATTTAATTTTTTTAAAGAAATATAGCATTGCTGAGAAACTAGACATCGACTGATACACATTTTATATATTTTACAAATAATGCACATCATCATCATCGTCAGCCCATTCAAGCCCACTGATGGACATAGGCCTCCCCCAAAGACGCATGGTCATAGGGGGGTTATTTGCCTTAATCACCACGCTTGGCAG
>DWCF01006707.1:0-11911 GCA_018230265.1 Delias oraia | reverse complement strand
ATATACTTCTAGAATTCATAATTTTCTCTTCATTGTACTCCATTTCTTGGATCGTGATGATTTTTCACTAAAAAAATTATAAAATATTCACAGTTTAATTTTATTGTATTTCACCATTAGGAAGACATTAACAAAACTTTTTTTCTAGTAAACGGTAGCGACACGAACAGAAAGGTCATACATAAAAAGTGGTCCAATGCCCATGGCCACCTAGCCACAGCGTACAAGTACCGAACCAGTTTTTAGGGAATGGTACGCTCGTTTTAATAGATAAACCTACTAGGTGTATTAGGTATGACATAAAAATTATAACGACAAAATTAAGGCAAAACGTTTGCTAACTGAATGGCGACATGGCGAGATAGCCAGTGATACTTAGGTAAGGTTAGGCCACACACCTCGCATACATTCCACACCTTCCACATGCCTCACACTTTCATTAGGAAGTTAATGTTGGGTAATGGCGCGAGATATGAAATAGAAATATATTACAAAAGACACAAACACCACTTTTGTGAAATAAACTTACACTGACAAAGTAATGAGGTAGGTATTAGTAATAGACTCAGTTACAAGTAGGTATTTACATAATCACAATTAATGTAAATTAATAGGAGAGCATCGAAGCGTAATGGTTTTAAAAGTGTACCATTAAGCGAGAGATACCGGGTTCGAATCCCGGTCCGATCAATTATAATTTAATTTATAATTTATTCGGTTTCACAGTAGCCGGGCGAGTGTCTTATTACTGTCGCACCCGTGGGAGAGCCATGCAGAAGCATATGTTTACACACTAATTGGGCTGGCTCGTCCCAAACTATACCATGAAGGTGTCGGGTTCGAATACCGGTCCGGACAATTATCATATAATTTATTCGATGTCTGGAAGGGTTTGACAACGGCCGGGTGAGTGTCTTAATAGTGTCGCACCCATGGCAGAGCCATGCTGAAGCATTATACTGACCCACTAATGGGCCGATTATTCGATACCATGTCCTTATTATTCAGTGTGAAACGGTACTTATAATTGTTTTTAATTATAGAAGATACATCTCGGAAACCTTGTAAAGCGTTATCGAAAACGATACATTGTAAATTTTATACGCTGAATGAAGATAAGTCAGGTACTTTTTGAATCTATTTGAAATAACCAAATGAGTGATTAGCAAGACGTGTTTCTTTTAATTGTTTTTGTTCCCCACCTGTCTTGTCATACGAGGACCCGTTTTGCTGAATGATTTTTTGAATAAAAGAATTTCGCTGTGAAGATACGTCTACAACGTAGCGATAGAGGTAATTTGAATCTGGTAACAAACAAAATAAAAATATAATTTATAATTTAAGCGGTCTTTGAAAGGGCTTGATAATGGTTGGGTGTCTTAATATTCAGCGTGAAACGGAATAATACTGTATTTCGCTGAGTGAGTGAGGAAATTAGAGGCTATTGAAATTATGTCTCTTACGTAGCGTAAAAAGGCGGCAACACAACCAAAGCGCGGACTGTTGCGTGGTTGTCTGTAGGCGGCGGTGTTCTCTTACAATATGGGAGACCACCTTGCTCCGGTTTCCGTTTTGCCACTAAAACATAAGTGAATGTTACTGAAACAATAGTTTTAAAATCTCATTTCTCATCGAAATATGAAACTATCCAAATGAGCTGTTTTTCGAGTAAATTATAAACGTAAACAAAATTATACAACTTCTTAAGTAATCACATTTAGTGTTACAATAATTTTATACTTTGCAAAGTATGTGAGCCTCGTAGCTGTATGGTCTTATAAACTAACCCAAGTCTGAATCATCATCATATCAGCCGTAAGACGTCCACTGCTAGACATAAACCTTCCCCTTGGATTTCCATGAATACCTGTCGGAGGCAACCTGCATCCAGCGTAAAAAAAATTATAATTTATTCGATCTTTGGAAACGCTTGTCAATGGCTGGGCGAGTGTCTTAAAAATGTCCTATTTTATATCATTTTTGAATTTAAGGAAATTTATAGATAGCATAGATTAACAGTACAAAAGGTTTTTTTTAATCTATAGTGGACAATAGAGCAGGTGGATCTTCTATATGGTAAGAAAACACCGCCGCCTATGAACAACCTCTCCACGGTCCACGCAATTATTGTTGCCGGCTTTTCACGCCGCATAAGCGGCATTTTCTGTACATGTGATCAGCCCTAAAAACATAAGAGTTTTGGCGATAGATTATCCTTGCTACAGGGATATGTAAGAGGTTAGACCTACGAAGGTGTGGGTAAGAAACACGAAATCTAAATTTACTCACCAACTCAAGGGCATCGACCGACCCGTTCATGATTTTGAAAGTCATGCTGAATTACACAATGACGTACCAATTGGACCGGCGCGTAGAAATGATACACAGGATTCCAGCCTGAAACACTACATTTACTCTGTTTCACTTAATCAGTGAAGATATTAGAGGCCCTTAAGCTGCGTAAAAAGCCGCCAACCCAACCCAAGCGGCGGTGATCTTTATCTTAGATTAGATCCGCCTGCTTCGTTGTCCGCATTATTATAAAAAAATGAGGGAATTATAAATAAGAATGATTAAATAATATTACTCTATAAAAATAAAATAAATAAGATTTGAAGTCGTTACTAAGTGCATTGATCCAATTAATTGCAAAATATCTCAAAACATGCACGTCAATGTCTATATTCAAAGTCAACCGTTAAAAAAAACTACAGCTAAACTCTAAATAGTTTTCTTTATCTACATATTATTTTATATTACAATATTGGTAATTAACTTAACTAAATTTGCATACTTAAGACATTGCGCATAAAATTAACCTTGTCTTTCCTTACACGTTTATAAACTAACTACATATGGCAAAGGAATCCCGTACAAGGCTAGAATATATATGTATGGCATCTTAATTAGCTACATAATAGACGCATTTTGTCACACGAGGGTTTTATTTCTGGAGAAAATGTTATTTTTTTTATGTAAACGGAGGCAAAATGTAGGAGGCTCTGGCGGTCCTCCGGTCATGGACACCCCTTTGCTGGGCTGCGAGTGCGTTGTCGACCTTTTAGGAATAGATACGCGCTGCTCCATTGTACACTATACCTGAAAGAATACTAAATAAAATGTTTTAACTATTTCCATTCGGTTAGAAAAAATGTAGTAAAAGATATTATGATATATTTCAATTGTTCGTAGCCAGTGGCCGTAAGACATAAAACGATGCCGAAGGAAATGAGATTTGACCAATCATGCGGGGCTTGGCTGTATTTCATATTACAAATGGAAAGATTTATTATTAAGCATAGAAATATCATTTTTAATCTCCTACGTAAAGGTGTGTGGGGATATATTTCGGATACTCTAAGTTTATTTTTGCCATTTTTATTTTATTAGGAGAACAATATTGTCAGAATGACAGTTTGTTTTATCGCTAAAGTACTTATAGCCTATCCACAGCAAATAAATTAAAAATACAGTTGGTTTTTATGTTATGAGTTTGTTTTTCAGAGTGTATTGTGGGTTATAAATTTATTTAATTGTGATTGATAGTCAGAGAAGCCAAAACAATAAGAAGAAATTAATTCAATCCTAGAAGAATGATACTTATCCTCGAATCGATGATTATCACAGATATATATTTTTTATTGAATAGCGGACAAAGGATCAGGTGGGTCTCCTATAAAGTAAGAGAACACCGCCGCCCATAAAGAACCGCGCCACAGTCCGTTGTGTCATGTATATATATATATATATATATATATATATATGTGTGTGAATATATATTTAATTATAGAAACATATATTTAAAAAGGTAGTGTATCCGTACTGTCTTCTAAGCTATATAAAATGAGCTCATTTCATGACAATTGTATCTTCAAATATTAAGCAGAAAACGTGAATTCTTTTTAAAAAAAATTGTATATTTATATTAATAAATATATCGTACTTTTAAGAAAAATTCTTTTTTTATGGTATAGCAAGCTACGTAGCAATCGGATTTCCTAATACAAAGATATAACAACCGTTCATGGACAAACGCGCTGCAATTCTAAGATAATATTTTCCGGTTAAGTGGTAACCAAATGGTTCTATATCCTCACTCAATCAGCGAAAGTAAAATACTACTTACGCTGGTATTCTGTGAGCCTGTGGTATCATTCCATACTGTCCAATTATTTATAAATTATATACATATATGAATAAGCAGACGAATATGCAAGTAAATATTATATATATTACACGTGTACATAACTCGGTATTTACTAAAATGGAATTTTACCTCAACTATCTAGATTATTCTTAAAACGTTTACATTCCGATACAAATGGCTTTTTTTATTGGAGTTTTATAGTCCTATAATTTATTTAATATAACATATTTAAATTTAAGATACTAAAACAAAACACGAGTTATCAATAACAGTCCCAACTGCATCACAACTTGATCACACATTGAACCGAACTGGACTCCGCAGCACGTGGTGGATGCGAAGGGCTTTAGAGGGTGACGTGTTCGATCGCTGGTCATAGTTTTTCATATTAATAGTAAATACGCAATTGAAAATATATTCGTTTTGAAATCTCAATAGAATCATGTTTTTAAAAACATTTTGTTTCGTTTTAATATTTATTTACGAAGCTCAAGCGAAACGTGAGTAATGCTTTAAATAGTAAATTTTAAAAAAAATATATTGCATAAAAAAGTAAAAAATTTAAAAGTAATTTATAACAATAGATGTATTAATTAGTTTAATGGAAACAGGGCGGCAAACGTACAGGAGGCTCATTTAAGATAAGAGGCCCAACTTCCATGGACAACCTCCAGCACTCCATGAGCCGCGGGTGTGCTGCGGCCTTTTGGGGATAGCTACGCTCTTATATGATGCGCTCTGTTCGTATTGGTTTGGAAATACCTCTTTCCACAGAGTGATGGTGCGCAGAAAAAAAATAATTTAAAACGCTCAGTTATGGACGGACAAACACCGAATTGATACGAATAAAACAAGATATAACTTACAATGTGCTGAAATTCTGTTTCAGTTAAACTGTAAATACTTAACGAGTTGATAAGTGCCTGTTTATTTTGAAAGGAAATGTTCTACCAAAACTTATTATAGAATTTGACTTTTTGAATAATACTTTTCACCCATGGGAGAGCCATACGTATTTCTACTGTGTTTAGCTGAGTGAGTGAGGATTTTTAAGAGCCTAAGGAAGGCTCTTAAAAATGCGGCTTAAGCGGCGTGAAAAACCGGCAACACAGCCAATCCGCGGAATTAGAAACCCGAAAGTTTGTAATATGAATTTTTGTTACCCTTTCACACAAAAACTACAAAACGGTTTTTAATCAAATTTTATTTGATTTTTTTCACAGCAGGTGACAAATTTGAGCGAATTCTGTACGGCGAAAAAGCGCACATAGAAGATTTCCCATACTTTGCTGGCCTGGTCAACTGTGGTGCTGCTATCATATCAGATAGACACCTCGTCACTGCTGCTCACTGCTTTGATGATGACAGGTTTCTATATATATAGTTATATATTTTTGTAGCTGAAAAAAAAAACACTTTTGGTAAGTGTTTTTTTTAAATAAAAATGTAAATGTGTGTAAATTTTAAATTTGAAAGTCGGTGGAAAATTTAATTTAGTAGAAGTTTTCTCTTATTAGATGACAACACTTTTCAGGATCATGTTTTTTATTTCCATTTTCAATTGTATGCTGTGTGTTTTTGCAAGAAGCTTTAATAGGAATAAATAAGTTGTTTTGTATAATAAACCTTTATTTATACGAGAAACCTGCAAACCTTAATAGATTTATTATTAAGTAAGCTATACTATCTCCAATAAACATTGGATATATTTATTTTTACTTTTTACTTATAATTTTTAATAATAATAGTTATTTTTTATTAATAATTTCAGGGTCCGTAAGACTATAAGACATGCCTATGTCGGTGGTGAAATAATGAACAATAGCCAAATTATCTTCTACAAACAGGTTATAATACACCCAGACTATGTGATTTATAATAACATGCCTTTTAATGATATTGCGATAATTATTCTCGCGGACCCTTTGACGTTCTCTAAGAAGATACAGCCTCTTAAACTGCCGAAACAGATGGGCGATAGAAAGGCAATGATGACATTCGTTGGGAAAGGAATAGATGAGGTAAGATTAAATATTTTCTTGTTTATTGTATTTCTATGGTATAGCGGGAAATGGAGCAGATGGGTTAGCTATATCGTAAGAGAACACCGCCACACATGGCAAACCGCGCCACAGTCAGCGCATTATTAGTGTTGCCGGCTTTTTACCGCTTATGCGGCATATTTAAGGGCCTCCGATATCCTCATTCACTCAGAAAAACTCAATACAAGAATACATGTAATGATTCACTCTGAGTATTCTGTGGGCACGTGGTACTACTTCAGACGAGCCGACCCAATAAGTTCGTTAGCATATGCTTCAGCTGGCTCTCCCACGGGTGCTACAATGTTAAGATACTCGCCCGGCCACTGCCAACACCTTCCACAGACCGAATAAATTATGAATTTAACTACATATTTATAACTATCCGGACCGGGATTCAAACCCGATACCTCCCCTTCGTGGTATACTTATTAAACCGCTGCTCTCACTCCTATTAGTTAGTAGTATTTTCTATTGATTTAAAACATCAATCATTCCTTTATGCCATATTTTGTAACTCAACTTTTTCGTTGTAGAGAGGAGAAATAGGGCGGGAGGTGGAGCTGAAATGGATGGAGGTTCAGGGTCTGACAGTGAAAGAGTGCGTGACTCTCATACCACCGATATACCGATACGTTTACCATCTCTATATAGACACGTTGGCCAAAATTAACATTTGCGCAAAGAGGCCAGAGAATAAACCTGGCATCTGTTCAGTAAGTGTATTTTTATGGTATAGCGGACAATGGAGCAGATGGGATTCTTATATGATAAGAGAACACCGCTCCACGTGAATAACTCCGTCAAAATCCGCGCATTGGTCTTGACGGCCTTTTACACCGCTTAAAGTGAATATAAGATTCTGTAACTTTCAGAGTAAAGGTTTGACAAAATAAAATCCATTTTGAAAAAAGTTGAAAATCAAAACAAAATAAATCCCATTTTGAAATTCAATTTTAAAAATCTGACCTAAATCCTCATTTATAAGGAAATACCGTTCAATTCCTACTGGTAGTTCCTGGGAGCCTGGAGATTTTGTCATACAGGCTTCGAACCTAGTAAAGAGTACAGCACTCTCAAAGGTTTTGTCACTTTCGAGAAATTTGTTGGTGTTTTAATTTAAGTATGAATCGTACCTTTGAAGAAAATGGCGTTAAAATCGGATAAATGTTGAAATTACAGGGTGATTCCGGTAGTCCGCTAACCAATGATGATGTACTGGTGGGCTTGGCGTCATTCGGTGGTTCGGATTGCGAAGCCAACCGACTGGGATTCTACGTCAATGTAGCCTATTACGTCAACTGGATTAGACGCGTCACGGGATTGGATTAGATTGTTAATGTCATTGTGACATTTGGGTCTGACAACCGGAAATCGGATGTGTCAGTGTCAAAGTCAGTACGATAAGGATGTCAAATGTCATTTTATTATTTACAAGAAATTTTGTATATGTTTATTAAATTAAATTTAGATTGATTACTTATTAAAGTATATTTCAGTTCGATGTCATTAATTCGTATAGTGTGGTCTAAAATGACATTTTTTTTTTTATAAGTTATATTATTCCTTTTAAATTGCGATATTTAATATAAGCATTATTAATAAATGTTTGAGTTAATATATATAAGACTAATATTCTTACGGATTGTAATTTAAGTTTTATTTTAGTATAAGGTATTTATTTAAAAATTTTATAAATCACAACTACAACATAATACACGTTACCTAAAAATAGAAAAATGACATTTATAATTTAAATTTACAATCCCTTCAATATATTTTCTTTACATATATATAAACTTAGAAAAGTGTTAGAGTGGAGACCACGGACCGGCAAGCACAGCGTGGGACGTCCACCCACAAGGTGGACAGACGACCTTATAAAAGTCGCCGAAAGACGCTGGATGCAGGTCGCCTCCGACAGGTATTCATTGAAGTTCAAGGGGGAGGCTTTAGTCCAGCAGTGGACGGCTTACGGCTGAAATAATGATGATATATAAACTTTATTTAAATAAAGAAGATTACATTTTTTCTATCACAATTGACCTTAGACGTCAACTTATGTGGTGTACCACCACCTACCGGTTCTAATATTAGCTTTCGAAGTGGTTTTCTTTAAAATATAAAAAATACTTTATTAAAAATACTTAATTAATCGCCTTTGAACGTCATTGACATGTCCCGGCTATGAAACCTTCGACTATGTAAATACAGAACACACCTACAATTCAATAAAAGATGCAATAAATCTGACCCATATCCCACAAACAGCTCCCACTAAAAAGTATTTCCCCTAAAAAGCATTCCCTGTTCACCAACCCCGAACCCCTACTTAACCTTATTTCATTCTCTAAATGGAAATGAATGTCGGGCGAAGTTTGATGAAGCTTCCGGGACGCGAGCAACTACAATGAACAACTTTTATTTTAAATTAACAAGAAATTCATAAAAGACATCACTTGAGGTACTTTAATTAAAACAATTCGTAATATTTCAAAGTTAAATTCAAAGTTGACAATAAATATTGATTGATTAAGAGAATATACCTTTAGAGTTTATTCCGCCGGTACCGAGAATACTTGTAAAGAGAAAGAGAAATGTTTCTTCATGCAGTGGCTACGAAGTTGGCTGAAAGTCACAAGATATTTTCATTTTGCTTAGTTTCGTAATCATGTTCTAATTTTCAAGAACAAGGATTTCTTTTTAAAAAATCTTTTTATTTGTTTATCCATTCTTGTAGCTTATATTATATAATCAGACTACAATTACATAAATAAATAAAAATAAAATTAAGGCCTCCGATATTCTCACTCATTCAGCGAAACACAGTACAAGTACTGTTTCACGCTGGTATTCTTGTCATGCCATCACTTCAAGCGGTCTTGTAAGCTACTATTAAGGGTACTTAATAGTAGGTTGCAAGCAATCATATTGGTATAATTGATAAATTATACCAATATAATTACCAGTTTGAATATAATTTATAATTGAATCATCTTTGGAAGGGCCTGACAATATCCGGGCGGCCTTAACCATACCAAGCTGAAGTTTTGACATAGTACTTGTGCCAGCTCGTTAGTCACCATTAGAATACCAAAAAAAGATCCGAAGACGTACACGTGTTTTTGACGCCGCACCGTTTCTTTAGAAGTTCTAGCAACGCAACCACGACGCAACTTATATAGACCAGAGAGCCGCTCACACATCCCTTGATACTGGCTAAAAATCAATTTCATTTTCCTACCTATGACAAATGGTTTTAATTTTTCACTGCATATAGATCGTATAATGATTTAAAGCTAATGTGTTCTTGACCAGGCTTCGCGTGTAATAATTTACGAGCCCTCGAGCGATGCTGTCGTCTGCAGAGCTTTGAATATTAACTTGCATTTAAGAGGGAATTTGTGGAACGTTCATATCAGCTTTTGCCACGTCACAACCATCTCATTATAACTATTGGAAATGTAACGGCTATCGGATGCCAGCTCCACCAACGGGTTACAAATGTCAGGTAAACAATTTTCAAATACAGTCTTACCTCAATTAGCTGAAAAAACAATGAAAGATTACAGAAATATGTAAAGAAATTTGTATTTCCTAATTTGAACATTGCCGCGCTTAGCGTTGTCATTATCGATAAACGAAATGTCATGTTGTTTTGTTGATATCGCCATCTTGGAACGCAATGGCGGTAATGTTTGGTAAATTAAATAAAAGCAATTAAGGGTGATAAACTTATGTTATATTAAATACTAAATATAGTTTATAATTTGTGTGAATCGAGGAGTGTTTTTAAAAGCCTTTTACTGTCATTCCTTTATTTTAAGGTAAGATTGTTAGTTTAATTTAAGTGGAGGTTATGTTATTATATCTATGTACTCAATAAATTAAATTCAGATAAATAAAAAAAGCTTCTCTGGTCGGTTGGTGAATGCCTTTGTCTTGGGGTTGAGTGATTGCCTGTGGTTTGTTTTATTAAATCCTTTCTATTTTTTAATTTATGTGTTCAAACAATGCCTTCTCCTTTTTACCATTTTTTAAGTTGGTTATTTTAATGTTTTGGTAGTTTATACTTGCTTTATTATATATTTGTGTGTGTCTGTATGATGGGCGTTGAAAACCAGCTTACAGTCACTTGTGGTGGGACATACAGACGAGTGAACTCCATTTTATACTTACCGTTATAATTTCAGTATGTCCAAATTTTGTATTGTATTTTTTGTTTATTTATTAGTAGGTTTTAAATAATCCGCCATTCCAATCTATTTATTATGTAATTATCAATCTATTCAAATTTTGTCAAAAATCTTATTGAAATCAGTATGTATTTTGTTTATATTACATCTGTTTTTGGAAAATTTACCGTTTTTCATAGAACTTGGCCGTGCGTAGTTAATCCATTAGAGGTCGCACGTTTCATTATGCATTCATTACGTAATGCTCCCGATTTAGCCCTAATCCAGCGATTTAGCTGCCGCCGTGACGGCCGCCGAGACCTGTGGATTCCGCAAATGTGATTGCTAAGGGACCTGCGTGCTCCGATTCAATACTTTGATTTATTTTCAGAAGCGAGGCGAATGTAACGCAAACAATATTTTTTTTATGGAAACGGTGGAAAACTAGCGGGAGGTTCATCTAGGATAAGCGGTCTTTGGCCCATGATCACCTCCAGCCCTTGCACTGCCGCGGTTGTGTTACTGGCCTTTAAGGGATAGGTACGCTCTTATTTTTTAGTTCAACTAGTCGTATTTGCTTGTACGTTTTCTATACTAATATAGTGTCCATTCTGTGTTATAGACTGACGCTCAGAAGATTAGTGGCCGAGATAAAAGCAGCAGCAGCTGCAATATGGACCAGGTAAGCCAGTGATCGAAATGAATAGAGACTCTTCCAAAGGCAAATAGATGGTGCAGTAACTAGGAAAAATCATTAGAAAAAAACTATATCAGTATTTTAAACTTACCTACACTGTAAGCATTATCTTAATACAGGCTAAGTAATAATAAAGGCTTGCGACAGATATCGGGTTCGAATCCCGGTCCGGACAATTATAAGTTAATTTATTTGGTTTGTTTGCTTTATTTGCTTGACAGTGGTGGGGTGAGTGTTAAGTGTGTTAGTACTGTCGCACCCGTGGGAGAGCCATGCTGAAGCATATGCTGACGCACTAATAGGGCCGTCTCGTACGATGTGACACTGGCTCACAGTAAACTATATCGAAAAATAATAATTTTTATTTGGTGTTATTAACTTCGCAAGAGCGTCGTAGCCGTGCGATCTTGTGTCTTCAACTGAACAGTTGCAGAGCGAGTGACACTAGTAGTGCATGGGCGGCAGTGATCTCTTACCATAAACGAGAGATTGCACCATTACCTAAGCTATAAAATCCAAAAAATAGTATGTTTGTTTACATTAAAGCTCTTTATAATATGATATAAAGAGTTTGAGCCATTGAAACTAAAGGAAAAACAACTAAATCTTTTTTTTGAAACGGATAAAATAATTATAATATGGAAAAATTACATTAAAACTCATGAAGTCATATTTCTGCCATATCCAGTGTAAACTCCATGTAACGTCCTTGATTTAATAACAAACTCCCTAAAGCGTCGAAATCAATTGGCTTTAGTTGGTTTAACTTGTCATCCATCCACCTTTTCTTCTCTCCATTTAACGACAACTCTTTATAACGCTATAATATGCACAGTCCCTTCAGTGTCGT
>DWCF01006706.1:0-11911 GCA_018230265.1 Delias oraia | reverse complement strand
TATAAAGAGTTGTCGTTAAATGGAGAGAAGAAAAGGTGGATGGAAGACAAGCTAAACCAACTAAAGCCAATTGATTTTGACGTTACATGCAGTTTACACTGTATTTTGAAATTCAAAGACGTGTTTTTGCAGAGGTTTTGGTCTCGATGCGAAAAATCCAACTCGTTCTTGTATATTAGGGGCGTGTGATTAGAATATAGAAGATTTTCTTCTCTAGAGTAAATAAGCAGGGATTATATACATTAATGTGTCTTAACCGATTACATTGATATATTCACTGAGTTTTACCACAAAGTGCATCTTAAAAACAATGATTTTTTTATGTTACGATTATTCATATTGTATTCATATTTTTCCAGTTCCGTGGCTTTCAGTTACTCGAAGCAGCCAGGTTGTATAAACAAGGATTCCCTGAGCACATGCCGCTTACTGAATTTTCAAGGCGGTGAGTCAATTCTACCCATTGCTATATATAGACGTTACAATCGAAATCTCTATTGTATTACAATAATAATACTGGTTTTTATTATTATAAGTATATTTTTTTTACACCACTGGTGGCAAAGGAGCAGGAGTCTCACCTAGGGCGAGTGGTTCTCCGCCTATGGACACTCCCAGATCTTGCAGAGCCGCGGACGCGTTGCTGGCAGTGCAGTCCACTATTTGGTTGCATCGCCGGCTTTTTATACAGCTTAAACGATAAAATTTGGGCTTCTTGTAGCCTGACGCGCTTAACAAAACACAGTACAAGTATTAGATTATACTGATATTCTATGATCAAGAAGAGATTTTTCCGCGGTCCTACAAGGACTTCTGTGTGTCCGTGGGCGGAAGATTAGTTTTAAGTGAGTTTCCTGCTCGTTTTCACAAAAAAATATTATATAATAATTAAGTATTATTCAAATTTTAGCTTTGTTCTGTAGATAATGCTAAAATTGGCTTTGCTGTTATAACATTTAATGCTTTAATTTGTAGATATCGTCTACTTGTGACATCCGACGGTGAGAATACAGAAACAACTAATCTTTCTGATAGACAGATTGTTGATGACATGCTTCTGAACCTTGATCTGGATATTACCAGTTATCGTCTGGGACTGACTCAGGTAAGTTTAGTTTTAAATTTGTCATCCGTTAGAGACATTTTCCAGAGGAATATAAAATGTTATTTAAACTCTATAGTAATTTTTAATAATCATTATAATGAAGAAAGTCTTAATAAGCATATACAAAAACGTCTCATATATTATGATTTTCATATGTGATGGGTTTATATGCCATACAAAATATATATTTTCCTATTTACATTGCGCACTTTCCGCTATATTCTATTACTTGTTATATATTCTATATTATTTGGTTGGTGTATACATTTTCGCCTGTAAGTACTCTAAATGGCTTACTATCTAAAATGCTATAGGTATATCATTTAAAAAACAACTCACAAATTGCAGTAATTAATAATTTTTACTTAATTTTTGCCAAATTCTAATTGATTGCGACGGTAAGCTATTTGAAATTGCTACTTATTTTAAAACAAATTAAATGTTTCTAACGATTCATATATATTAAGCGTGCTTGAATCTTGAATATTTTTCTATTTACAGTTATGCTCCTCAAAATATTAGCGTGATTATTGTAATATAAAAATACACAGCTGTCAAAATAGTTGACTGCATGTTTATTATTTAAGTTTTACTAACGAAAATGTATTTTTCTTGTTATTAATTACACAGACAACTATATTTCACTGATAAAAAATTGCGTATTTATAAACTTCAAATAGAAATAGTCTTATTAAATAGATTTTAGCTTTCAATATTGTTCGCGCGCGTACCGGTGACGATCAACGCGCCGCTTCTTCGCTGATTCGCTCATGACCACGGAGCTGAACACACGCGCCTTACTTGTCGGGCTTCCATCTTTTTTTGCAACATCGTATAAATATTAAACTCAGTCTTCACATACTTTTATTTATATGTCTTAAGTTTAGACAAATATAATTGTATCAATTAAACAATCTAAAGACAGACCGTATATTAATTAATGTATCAATTCCATCACAGATTTATTCGTCATTGCTTATTAACCTAGTGAATAAATTTGATTTTTTTTCGTATATTAATTTTTAATATAGATTGGTATCTCTTTGATAGATCGCCTGGTTCATCAATAGTTGGCTGGCTCATTTAATAAGTATTATATTCGGTGTGACTTTTAAATTTGCAAAAAATACTATAGGTATCGTTTTATATAAAAATTTATTTTTTTAATGAATATTTCTTTATTTCTTTGCCCATGAGCTGGCTATATCACTTGTAACTGTTTATAAGATTATTGTTGAAGAATTCTAGAGAATAAAATCTATATTATATTTTTATTTGTGTTACTAATTACAAATAGGAAAACTACATATTAAGTCTGAGAGCCTTGTAGCTAAGTACTTTAATGGGTCTACCATGAAGTGAGAGGTATCGGGTTCGACTCCCGCTCCGGACAATTATTATTATAATATACTGTGTTTCGCATTGTGAGTAAGGATATTGGAGGCCCTTTAACGTGCCGCCTAAGTGGCATAAAAAGCCTGCAATACAACCAATGCGCGAACTGTGGCGCGGTTGTCCATGGACGACGGTGTTCTATTATCATATAAGAGACCCACCTGCTCAGATATCCGCTATAATATAAAAAAATACGTGTCCAGCAATGGATTTAATTTATTCACTTACCGAAACACAGTAGAAGCACCGTTTCAAATACAGCTACCATTTAACACTGAATATTCTTTGAGCCCGTGGTGTCACTTCGGACGAGCCGTCCCAATTAGTGCGTCAGCATATGCTTCAACATGGCTCTGTTACGGGTGAAATATATGTATTTCTATTGCAATAATAAAAATACAAATAAAAATGGAATCCATTTTTGAACAAGTTCCCGTTATGCGAAATTGTCGACAATCATGCGGAAACAGAGCATATCATACAATTGTTTGAGACGACATTATAAAGCAATTTATGTGTTAAAATTAAATTTTTGGATAATGCTATATAATAAAGTTTCTAGGGCTAACTGTGGAAGATTACACTCTTCAGTATTACAATTATGCAATACAATTTTGTTTACCTTTCACGTTTGGATACCTTTTACTTGGTGTGTTACGCTCGATGACAGACAATTTTACTTGGGTGAGACTTTTAAAAGTAGTTGAAATATGTACGCTTCAGCATATTTGCTCAGTTTCGACTATAATTACAATGCACTTTGATCATATGTAAAGGTACTTCTAACTGAATTGTGACATTTTGATTACCTTCACAAGTGTGCGTATTGAGTGCACAATTATTAAAATTATAATTTATCTTATTAATTTTATTAAAGGTATAATTCAGCTTCTTGCTGGTTTATTGAGTATTATTTTTTATTTCACATACTCGAGAACGTGTTTATTAAGGCAATATTTTATTGATAAAAATAATTTCATCGACCTTCTCAACTTAAGAAAAGACTATTTTTATTTGCTCAATGGTTGCCATTCTAAACATGAGAATGAGGGAAAGCGTTTACATCACTGATATTGAATAAAATATTTTTTTATTTCCATCACAAGTATGTCGATTAACCTCGTAACATAACATACTCGTACATGTGAGTATTGGCTATCTTATTACCTTCTTGACCTCCAAATACCACCTTGCCGGAAATCAACAATTTAGCACATTTATGTTTTTTAAACAATCTAAATTATGTTACCATCTCCGCTTGTCTAGGAGTTCTAGGACAAATGGTCATCGAAGAAGATAAAAAATGAAAGATGTTTTTAAATAAACGCCTCAGTTAAAACAACATTTATATATTTAGTTACAGATGTGTAATGCTGATAAACGTTTTAATTATCCTCGTATATTTTTTTGCAAATTACAAAGCTAAGATAAAAAACAGTTGACACAAAACCTTAAACTCAGACAAATTTATCTACCATAAAGTGAGTACACGAAGTGAAAGTAATTTATGTAACCGTAATGTCTAAAGTGCAAATGTTTGCATCCGAAATATTTGATTTTGTTTAAATGTTTGGACACAATACGTATAACTCATGTTGATTGATTTAAATTGTTTTTATAAAAAAAAATGGAATGCTCTATAAGTAAACATTATTCTTATGTTTCATATTTAATTCGAATTCGAAAAATATCGTAATTCATTCGAGATTAATATGCCGTAGATTTGTATACAAGTAAAATACCTACACGCGAAACTTAAGCGATATGACCGTTAAAATTAAGAAATCTTTTCACATACATCGGTCTACGGACGTTGAAATAATGAATACCTAATAAACCCATATAAAAATACATGTCAATTCGATAGCTTTTTTTAAAAATTTTTAGAATTTTGTTAACAAAGTGTTAAATATACGTAAATTCTACTGTTGAACTCAAGACACGTTTGAAATAACGTGTGTTGGATTTTGTTTTATTTTTGTTGCTCATATATTCTATAAAATATTTCCGTATTTAGATATATCATTTACTTAAAATATTTATTATTTTAATTCCAAATAGATATATTTAATAATGCTTATTAACTAGAATAATTAATAAATTTAATATTACCTACAATGAATTGAGACGTTATTTACCATGAAGTATCAATGACTATGGAGTTATGCATAAGGTCTACTGCTATGAGTAAGTAATATTCGTTAGTACCTAACCTATTAATCTTATTATAATAATCCAAATTCTATTATAGAGGCCAAGTGTGACAACAATACTTTTGTAGTACTTTAGTAGCTGATTCCAGTTTTTTATATTATAGTGGACAGCGAAGCAGGTGTGTCTCCTATATGGTAAGAGAATACCGCCGCCCATGGACGACAGCGCCACAGTCCGCGCATTGGTCGCGTTGCCGATATCCTCACTCACTCTGCGAAATAAAGCACAAGTACCATTACACGCTGAGTATACTGAGAGCCCGTGGTTTCACTTCGGACGAGCCGGCCCAATTAGTGCGTCAGCATATGCTTCAAAATGGCTCCCCCACGGATGGAAAAGTTCCAGTTAAACTTTTATAAAAATAATTATGATCGAAACTACTTTTTGATGTACGCATATGTGATCTTCACGTGTTTGAATTTATTTTGTTCTTATTAGAACAAATTTAACGAATTATGAAGACAATCAAGCTAAGTTGTACTATGCTGCGATCATATCCGGGTTCAACGTAAAAAAAGCAATGTATTTAGAGAAATTTATAAAATTGCCGTTCGATCCATTTTTTGAATGAAGTTGAATTGCACTATTGAAAAAATAATGAATTATTTATAGCAACGCTATTTAGTCTCGCGTCAACCGAAAACTAAATGTTACATAAATGAACGTAACGAAATTGCATCACTTCCGAATAGCGAACTGGCTTTCTCGGCCTTTATTCAACACAATGGGACACGTTTGTATTACGCGGCCTACTTTTGCCCACTACGTTTCTTTAACGTTTTAAATACTCAAAATTAGAATTTACATACTTAAAATTTAAAATTTAACTGTTTAATAATACATCCTATTAACAATATTAAACTTTACAATTATAAAACTGAAAATTGTGAAGTTAATTGTAAAGATTTAAATTAAACTAAATATTTTGGTATAGAAGGTAACACTTAGATTTCATCTATAAAGTAGATAGATTATTATAGAAACAGAGGCTATTTTTTTACTATGTATTTATTTCTCAGTTATTTTTAATTATCTTTCCAAATAAATTGAATCGTGAATATTATATCGCTAAATAAACGTTTAATTAATATTTTCTCTCAATCAAAAGTGATACACCATTCAGACCTATCGTAACAAATAAAAAACGAACATAATGGAACTGTTTGATGAAGTGTTGGATAAAGTCTCCATTACAGAACACCGTTGGAAATTAACGTCTAAACATTATTATGAAATTTTGATCTCTTTCTTTAATACATACTCAAAAGATAAACTCGTGTATTACACAGGCATCATTATAAATTATTTTAGTTTATTATCGCTTTTAATTACTAATTACGTTAATAATTTTATACTTACTGTTTTACTTAACTTTAGAAAGTACGTATAATTAGAAAAACACCTTGTATTTCGCAAAATCGCGATCTTTCTTTGAGAGCTAGGTGGTATTTCATACATTGTCATACATTTCTGGTCTTAAATTTATCAGTAGATAATTTTTAATAACAATCAGCCAATAGAAAACAATATAGGAATAGGTTAATATGATGGATTATACAATTTTAGTTAAAATCTCAGTTATTAAATCAGCATGCGTTGCTCAATACCAAGATCAAACTATGTATTGAGGTCACTAGCCCACGCAACACTTATTATGTAACAAAAATACACTTGCGATATACAATACACCAATGCTAATAAATGAAACGAAACGCTGCTACTCTTAAGATGTTCGCAATTTGAAAAAATCTCTAATTTGTTATTTCACTAGCAGCTGAATCACAACAATTTTAATATAATAAATTTGCATATAACGTATGTTTCATTGTCATTATCACTGTTTAATTGTGCATTTAAACAAGATCTATTGTGTTTGTTAGTAAAAGAGGCGCAATAAAGATTTCAAATCTCTTTTGTAGAACTTTCCGATCGTTGTAAGTCATACGTTTATCGTAATATAATCAATCGTCATTATGGACATTCTATTTTGCATAATATTGGTATTTAATTAAGTGAGATTAACTGAACTTAAAAATCAAGCATGGGAATAGAATCTTATAAATCACTGCATCTACCAAATGATTTAACTATTAATACCGTAGGAATTTTAATATATAATAATTTTTATTGCTGTATGATAAATTATTTACAATCAAATACAAATTTCTGTAAGGTTGAATTTATTAAAATGCCTAAACCTGCAACAAAAATACCGTTGTCTATTATGTACCTGATAGGATAACTTTAACTCCATTAAAATAAAAATTAACAAAGTTTCTTAAAAATTAACAGCATCAAGATAAGGCTGCGACAATACCTATGTCGTTTTTTTTTATTCTTGTAGGTAATTGTCATGTGAATCTACTTATGAGAAAAAATATTAAAATGTTGACGTTAGAAAATTGATTAGAACTTAACGACAATATTAACTCTTCTAATGTAACCGCGTTTGATATAACTCTTAGTTGTGTACGTAAATATACATTATTTATTCCAATTCAGTATTCATATCTAAGACAGGGAAACGTGGATTGGGTCAGTTGGTGAGTATATTATACAGTTCTATAGTTATTTAGAGAAAGTAGCAAAAGTAATTTTTCAAAACAAATCCCTTGCGACGTAGTCGGCGTACCAATTAAAGTTATTAAAAAATCAATATGTATAGCTGTATTTGAATTCATCATAATCCTCCGAGTTAGACGCCCCGCCGTGATGTGAAAAGGGCCGTACAGCGAAGACTTTTATATCGTAAAAGTTGACTGGCCAAGACTATAATATTATGTTTTATTAGAGAAAATAGATTGTGTCGTTAAAAGCGCTTCTTGTTAAACGATAGGAATCCTGTTACCATACCTGTGGACCTAATGGGCGGAAAAGTGGTTGTAGAGAGTTACAAGTTTTATTTTCTCGGTAAAGTGTGTTGAAATACTTCTGATATAAAATCATTTGCTATATAAAGTAGGTATAGGAAGAATGGTTACAACCATTCTTCCTAAACCTACTCTTTTTTCTAAGAATTTGCTAAAAAATCCATTTACTGCTCATAAAATAATATAAAGCCATTTTTTATAGTATAACGGACAACACAGCAGATGGGTCTCTTATACGGTTCTCCATGGGTGGCGGGTTGTCCATGGACAACCGCACCATTTAAGCGGCATTTTAAAGAGTCTCTGATATACTCACACATTACTACTCGCCATACGAAAAGCAGTAGAAGCACCGTTTCAAGTACAACTACTATTTCACTATTCTGTGACTATTCTGTGAGCCCGTGGTATCACTTCGGACGAGCCGACCCTATTAGTGAGTCCGTATATGTTTCAGCATGGCTCTCCCAAGGGTGTAAGTGAATTTTTAGGATCCACAATTTTTTTAGAATCTCCTTTGATGTAGTTAGGACAACAACAAATGTGTCAGACAAGATTCATTAAATTAAATTTTGTATTCATGTCATTATCTAACATAACATATTTCTTGTTGCTATGTTTATATTTTTATATTTTTTACAATGTTCTAGCACATATAACTATTAAACTTGAAACTGTTTAAACACAGTTCCTAGATTATGTACTTAAATACCAACCTTCATTAATATCCAAATGATGTATACATACTCTTATTTACAAAAGTATACTATTAAATACGCGAAGCGATCTTCACAATAAAATTTTATTTTGGCAAGGGCAAGTTTAATTAAAAGAAAGTTATTGCGTAGAATATCTAGTTATCTCTACGCCCCTATTCATTGTGCGATGGTTGTAACAATAAGACCCGTCATCATCACTTAATGTTACCTAAATTAATGATTTAAGAGAAGTATTATCTGTCTTATATTTAAAGATTATTATTTTCACCCGTAGGAGAGCCATGCTGAAGCATATACCAAATTAGTTAGGCTGACTCGTCCGAAGTGATAACATGGACTCACAGAATACTCAGCGTGTAACGGTAGTTCTACTTGAAACGGTAATTCTACTTAGACGGGAGGATTTTAGGACCTTAGGAGGACCTTAAAAATGCCGCTTAAACGGCGTATAAAACCGGAAACATAACCAACGCGCAGACTGTGGCGCGGTTGTTCATGGGCGGCGGTGTTTTCTTACCATATAAGAGACTCCTTTGTCCGCTATACCATAAAAAAGAAGGTATACCGAAATTATATTTACAAGCAACACGTTATCCATACGCTAATATTTATAAATATTAATTTAATATGTACCTTCGTTAACTTTTCACACTTCAACATTTAATTGTTTACCTTGTCAAGATAGAGTAATTAATTTTACAAAATTTCAATAGGTACACTTAATGATTTCTGTAATCTATGTAAATTGTGCTTAATTAAATAAAAACGAATTAAAAATGTTCTTTACCGCTTTTCTTAAAATTACAGTTAAATTCTTATGCTTTCCTTATATAAATACTTGTTATAATTAATATAGTATATAATATACTTACCTTAAATCGCAATTTTTGCTAGTGAAATATTCGCACAAGTGATAATACCTAACCGAGCCGATAATATGGCGATAATCAAGTTAAATAAGCGAAAACACTTGGTGTCAGTGCCTTCAGTTTCAAATGTCGTTAATTTCGTAGAAAGTAGGTGTTACATGTGATATTGGGGAATTTTCTTAGTCAATGCCGCAACTAGAAATGACATGAACACTTTTTACGGATATCGTAATCGGTAAGAATCTTCACATTTCCAAAAAATTTAAAACTGATATGTATATCATTATTTTTAAGTTAAATAAGAGGTTAGATTCGAACGTCTTTTTTATGGAAATGTTGGCAAACGAGATTCTGCTCGTCAAGGGGCTTCTAGCCTCTTGGCTCATCAAGGGTAAGTGATGCTCCACATATGAACACCCGTAGTCCTCGCAGAGCCGCGGGTGCGTTTCCGGCCTTAAAATTATTAATAATTAGGCTTTATAACTTAGTTTTTCTAGTAGTACTACTAATCTCACAGTCTACAAGTATTCTTATAGCGTACCTATAACTGATAGAATTACTTTACATTTTATAATAGAAGGAGCCGTTATTAAATATATATATATTCTAAATAGAAAGATCATTTCAGAATATCGTGTATACTACGCCGAAGTCCAGTAATGCAGAAATGGTAGTAAGATAAGAACGATTCTGCCATTAATAACCTGATAATAATGTCAACTATATCAGTGGTTACCGTCGAGGTCAACTCTTACAATATAAATAATCTACACACAAAAAAGCCATTGCCTTTTCTCTGTTTACATTTTGCTTGTTTTCTGTACACAACAATGCCATGCAATGTGATAAAAAATTCTAGAGACGAAAGCTTTCGCGCAATACGGTAGAAAGCGTGCGTATTGTATGCTAAATGACATAATGATAGTGTTATAACCCAGTCATAAATTATATTTGAAAATATACAATATTGCCATCCATTTAAAGTTACAAAGTATTATCTATGCCGTTTTTTATTAGGTGTATATAAACTTCTCACTATTTCTATCCTCTGAACGTTTACAGGTTCTGTAACGTTTTATTAGATTTCCACGTTTTATGTATGCGTTAAATACATTACACATTCATATAAATTACCCAAACGTTATTACCCATTATATGATAATATTAGTAGAACATCAAAATTAATAAATTAAAATAAACAGCTTATTGCTGCAACACATCCGCTGCCCAGCAAAGGCCGGGCTGTCAGTGGGCAGATCGCTTAAACTAGGTAAGCGCCCTGCCTGTTTTCATCGTTGAATTATTTTGTTAATTTCTTATAAAATAAGTAAATTACATTACTATTATATATTACCTATAAAACGTGTTTTATATCCTAAACAAGTTTCACACTGCAACAACATGCGTTAAAATTTATAATTATTGTTTTTCTAACGGTCTATGAAACTAGTGTCTACAAATATTTGTCATTGATTTAAATGTTCAATTGTTTCTGAACGTATCAAAAGTATCCTTAAATAATAACAGACAACAATGGTTATTTGGTAATCATGTACTTTATATACTTTATAAGAAATTCAGTACCTAGTAATAGTGGGGCATATTTTTTTTAATTACCTGAACGTCTACCCCGCTAATTTTTTGAAAAATTAATTTGTCTCTTATGTACTTTATAAATCGCCGTGGCTGGTGATCGATCGATCTTTTTAAATAAGCCGCTGCCGATAATTCCGTTAATTTCTTTTTAATTTTATTTCATTTTTAACATTAACGCTAATATAATTGAACAAGACAAGAAATAAGGTAGCATTTAAAAAGTTAAAAACCGACAATCCAGGAGGTTCCCAATCTTCTTCCTTATTAAACTTATTATTAACTTATTATTATCCTTATTAACTTATAAAAGAGTGTTCGTCATACAACAACGACCACATAGTCGCACTAGTGAATGTTAGCGATTACTTCATTAAATATTCTGAAAACTTGTGAACGCCAAAATTTAAAAAAAACTGGTAGAAACTACGTCAAACCAAATCGTTTTATAGCTGGTTTAACGAAATTATCTCTTTTCCACAGACTAATAAATAGATAAAAAAATTAGAAACATACAGTACCTAAAGCAATAAGACGTTGTTCATTGGATCAGCAATGTAGGAAGTAATTTTGCTTTTGCTCAATAGAAGCAATGGTTACATAACGTGGATATAGTATTTCATAACTATTCCGTGGTCTGCGATGCTACAATCTCATATATATTATATAATAAATGATTTTAAATGCAGTTTTGATACAAAAACTTACAAATACAGGTTATCGTATGATGCATAATTGTTTTAGAGTAGTATTTCAACTTTCTGCATTTTCGACTATCTCAATGGCTCTATCTAAATGCATGGCCTGTGCATTTGTTATACACACTGCCGAAATTAAACCAAATCTCGCCAATTATCGTCTCTTTCTTTTCAATGTGAAGTTGTTGTAGAAACGTTAACAAAAAAATACAGCTGCGTTATATTGTATTTTTTTTCTTTTATAACACAACGTATATAAATGATTTCTACCATTAACAAGTTACTGCAAGGTACAATAAAAATATGACGATGCCCCTATTTTATCTTTGTATTTGCAAAATAAATTTAATTCATGCTTTTGATGGAATAAAAAGAGTGGCGATTTTAGTTTGTGTTAATTTTTAGTAAATGTATTTGGAACCAAAAAATAAATCGTTCAAATCGGGTA
>DWCF01006705.1:0-11913 GCA_018230265.1 Delias oraia | reverse complement strand
GGTAGCAAACGAGCAGAAGTCTCAACTAGCGCAAGCGATCCTCCGCTCATGAACACCCCCAGCCCCTGAAGAACCGCGGGTTCGTTGCCGGCCTTTAAGTAATCTACGAGGCTCTCCTGAAATCATGACCTTATACTTGCCAATTACTTACACATGCACACAGTTCTATCTGGATATCGTAAAATATAAAAAACTAACACAAAATAACGTAAATTTACTTATTAGACACTAAATACACAAACGTCTGAGTAATGTATTGATAGATGATTATGTAAATGTTATTCGATTACACAATTTATCATATATCTATTGTATTGGCGAATTAATTAGTACAACATTTATACAGTTACTGATAACTAAAATATTTGTACATAGCTCTAGTATATAAATTTGGAATAAAACATGGGATGTTAGCAAGTGGAAGATGTGTACGGTGTTTAAACCGTGAGAGAGCGATGCTGACGTACTGATTGGGCCGGTTCGTCCGAAATGATAACACGGGCTCACAGAATGCTCAGCGTAAAACGGTATATGTACTGTGTTTCGAAGAGTGAATGAGGATATCGGAGGCCTTTAAAAGCGGCGTAAAAAGCCGGCAACACAACCTATTCGCGGACTGTGGCGCGGTTGTTAATGGGCCTCAGTGTTCTCTTACCATATAGGAGATCCACCCGCTCCGCTGTACGCTATAGAATAATAAAAAAGGAAAACATATGGAAAAGATTAACAATTTACCATATTTTATGAATATGTTGAATTAGGTATGTAGGCTTTGTTGAAGAGGATCCATCGCGAACCACGTCCAAGTGAGCTGCAAGCGGCGATGTCAGTGATAAAATCGTTATAGGTAATCCATTTTGATTACTCCATTGAAGCAAATTTGTGAAAAAACTTGAAAGATGTGTAATAAAAGGTAAACAAGGCAAATGTCATATGTAAAGATATATTTAAAATTTGTTAAATATGTAGCACTTCAAAAAGTAGCAAAAAGTTTTCAACAGATGCTATTACTAATAGATTACTATAGTTCCAATAAACGTGTGTATAATGGAACTTGATATATGAAGAAATAAGGTCATTCCGAAGGCGTATTGTATGAGATACACAATATTCGCGAATTAATAGGTTAGTTAGTAAATACGCGTCGGAATGAGTGTAAACTTGGCATCGGACGAAGTTGATTGCTATGTAAACTGATTGTTCTTGCTATGCAGATTCTAAATACTTGAAAAGCGGCGCACCCAAATTGAAACATTACAATTAATCAATTGTCGTGTGTCGAGATATTCTGGACGTTTGTCGTTCAGCCACTTTGCTTTGGTATGAATATAAAGTTCATGTTATTTATATTTTATACCTAAGTGACGTTATTAAAGCATTACTTAAGGTTATATAGAGATGGGGATTTGGGGATGTCCAGCAGTGGACTTGAATGGGCTGATATAGAGATGAGCGGTAATTTTTTTTCTTTTCGCATATCCAAACGAAAATATACGTCTTTCGTATACGACTTGCTCATCTTAAAAAAACCATACATATCTATCGCTTATAGGCCGGCAACACACCATTTCTGTTGTATTTCTTATATATGAGCCTTCTGCTCGTTTGCCTATCTATTTTTGTTTAAAAAATACTTACGTAGAATATGATTTTGAAGAGTTATATATAATTAATATTATAATAAGTCACACATATAATTTTAAATCAAATTCCAACATTAAACATGACATATGCTGCGGACCGGTGCTGCACCACTTGTGGTGGCCGGAGCATACAGCAGAGCTGTCTCGTATTTTTATCACTAATGTTTGTACAGGTACACTTTTTTTTTTATTTTTGTTTAAGTAAGTGTGATACATTTACTCAGAATGATGGGAGTATATTTAATATCCACTTGTCAAAAATTTACTGCTAACTTAATGAAGAAAAACCGTTTTTGAGAAATATTTAAAATTAATACAATTTTCACGTATTAAAAATTTGTTATTTTTTTGTATATTATGAAAATTTACTTAAGTACTATAGAGAAAATTAAACAGTAAATAAAGCTATTTCCAAGTCGATGACATTTAAATCGGGACAGCTATACACCTAATGCATTCGAGACTGAAATTACTTTGCAATGTCGCCAGAGTGAAAATCCAATTATCCTTTGCTTGTTTTATAAACTGCCATCCCCAGGCACGGGCAATCCTAATGGACGTGTGTGTCTGGCTTTTGGCACATACGAGTACTTTTGCACGCTATATACAAAAGCCAACAGCTTTCAGAAGCTTATTATGTACCTACAAATATTTTATTATCTGTCATCATTGTTGACTTAAAATTGAAATAACATTAAAAAAACAATTTATATATATCCTACTAATATCATAAACGCGAAAGTTTGCAAATTTGGATCGAGGAATGGATGTTTGTTAGTCTTTCGCGCAACGAATACTGAACGGATTTTAATGAAACTTTGCTTATACATTAGAAATAGAAGGAATATGGAGCTTATACATCAGAATAATACAGAGGCTATGATTTATAAAGATATTATATAGATTAGTCAAAATATAATTAAAAAGTTCACGAAAGTCGGACGCAGTAGTTGGAGTACCTACCAAGTCTACTAATAGGTATAAATTATAAATTATATGGTAGGCTACGAGGCAGGCTAGTAATTTGGTGGTAAGAAATCCAAATAACCATGCTTCAATCGACGCTTTAATTGTGTTGCCGCTTAAGCGATATAACTAAGAACCTCCAATATTCAGCGAATTATTAATTTTTGATATTGGTACGAGGTCGCCTCCAACAGGTATTCATGGAAGTCCAAGGGAGATGCCTTTGTCCAGCAGTGGACGTCTTACGGCTGAAATGATGATTGGTACGAGCCCATAGTGCATCTCCGAATGAGCCGGCCAAATCAATGCAACACCATACGCTTCAGCATGGCCCACCAATGGGTACGACAGTGTTAATACTAGCCACTGTCAAGTCCTTCCAGACAGAATAAATCATAAATTAGATTTTTGCATGGATTATAATCATTTTATATATCATCAATACTATTCATAGCACATTTATTAAAGATCCATTTACATATACAAAGAGAAAGCGGAAATTATATTCAACTCGGAAAAATTCATTAAGGAAAAAAAATAGAAAAAGTACTTATGTTTTTCAAACAAGCCGAAATTCTATCTCCGAGTAAAAAAGCGTAGCATCGCCGGAAGGTGTTTATTTCTTCGAAGTTTCCGCATTCATTTCACATGTATTACTTTTTTATCCGGATAAGTAATAATACCCGGTTTGGATCTGAGATTTAATTTCTCTTAGCCCAGTTTTCTATCATTTGATTATAATTGTAATTAAGAATAATCATTGGGCTGGCTAGTGCAAAGTAATACCACGGGCTCGCAGTATACTTGCGTGATACAATACTTGTACTGTATTTCGCTGAGTGAGTGAGCATATCAGAGACCCTTGAAATTATAGAGCTAAAGCGGCGTAAAAAGCTGGCAACTCGACCAAAGTGCGGATTGTGGTGCGGTTGTCCATGGACGATGGTGATCTCTTATCATAATTTTTTTTTATCAATAGTTACCATTATCTTCTTCTCTTAGAGATAGTTCCTATACAAGTTTGTATAATTAAGAATTCATGTACCATAATCGGTACGTACTGATCGAACAGAAGTGATACCACGGGCTCAAAGTTGATAAGCGGTAGATACGATCGAAAACATGTACCACGGGCTCACAGGATACCAGCATGAAATAGTAGTTAACTACTTATGTATTTTTCCGAGTGAGTAAAGACAGAGGAAACACCACCAAGTAACATCACCACTCAAGCGGCGTAAAAAAGCAACCAAAACGCAAATTGCATCTCGGTTGTCCACGGGCGGTAATATACCACACATTCCCATGAGGTTCTGTCGACTTGTCAGTACCGAATTTACATGAAGAGCGTTCCCAAAAAAAAAAACCCACCCGTCACGGAGGGGCCGTGATTGGGCAATCCATTAGTGCCTTTTCGGATAAGCCTCTTATAATTAATCCGCGCCATTGAACGGAACGCATACATCACGCCCTATGAGACGACATTTTATGGTTGTCGCATTTTAATTTTGGCCATTTTCATCCTCTTCAAACCCATCTACTTAAAAGAGCGACGTACCTTTATAACTTTCATATATATGTCCAAATTATTTTTTGTTGTTTTGTTTTAAACTTTTATTTTTTTATGGTTAGCGGACAACGGAGCGGATGGGTCTCCTATATGATAAGAGAACACCGCGGCCCATGGACAACTGAAACACAGTCCGCGTTTTGGTTGTGTTGACGGCTTTTTACCCAGCTTAAGCGGCATAGCCATAAAAAACTACAGATTGTTCACAAACACACACAGCTCCAACAAGAACTATCAAAAACTCAGCCGTAATATGTAATTGTTTTTGTTTTTAATTGTAATTTTTTTATGCTATGTCTTAGGCACTGAATTATGCATTATAAATTATTATTATTATATAAATATATATATATATATTTATATAACGGTGGCATACAAGCAGGAGGGTCACCTAGGGCAAGCGGTCCTCCGCAGAACGGAACGTGGGTCCGTTGCTGCCCTTTAAGGCAAACCTACCCTCTTTTTTTGAAGGTCCCCAAGTCGCATTGGTTAAGAAATACATAGAGATAGATATATAGAGTTAGGTTTTTATTATTATTTGATCTTTATAAAGCATAACTATTTGTCTTCCTGTATATATGAAAATATAGTATCAGGATTTTAAGTATACCAAAAGGACATTATTTTAATCAATAGATTTCGCTTCCTATACCATAGAGACGGCCTTGATACATAAATTAATATCATCATAGTAGCGATCATAATAAATATTACATCGGATCCGGTGCGGTTTCCTCCCTTGCCTTATTCGGTACCTCGCCTGCCTTTCTATTAGCATATATATTCTATATATCATTGTATTAGGAAAGAGGCAGATTTTAGGCCAAAATATTTGATTCAAAATAACTTTTTACTACTGAATTTTTTTTCTAAATTTAAACTGAAAAATTTGCGCTGAAAGAAGAAGTATCGAAACTGACAGCAACACATAATTTTATTTATACGTAATTACACCAGACCTCCTTTTAGTTCAGGAAATCGTCTGTTTTATAATACACTTATTACACAATACAAGTTTTATTGGATTGTTGGAATTTTTTTGATTGAGATTCTCTTACCAGGAAGAAGTAGAAATAATATAGAAGATATTCTTCTAAATTATTATTTAGTACTTTTTAATATTTTTTATTATTAATTAAGTTTAATTTAATACATTCAAATCAGTTTAAAATACTCGTGCTCGCATTAATACCATGGGACAGGGTTCGTTTCCGGTCTGAATGGAATTATGATTTGTATATTTTATTTGATCCTCCAAATAAATATTCAAACCTATGAGAACCCATATGACTAGAAAAAGTCAAGCAAAGTTTAGCAAGATTATGTGCTGCAGGCCTTTATTATTTCATCAATATAAACCTAATACAGCATCATGTATTTCATACAAACGAGTGGATATTAGCCAACAACAATGTTATCAAGACTGCAATCGTTGACAAGGCCTCGGCGGTTTAATTCAAATATTTACCAATGTTTGTGGAATTAGTTTGTGGAACTATTTAGTACATATTATGAACCGCAATGTATAAATTACTTCAACAAACTTTAAATGCATTTCAATCTTGTAATAAGAAATAGATCGGTCGTACTACACATATTTTAACATTATCTCGGTGTTGGCCAGACCGGCCTTTACGTCTAACGCGGGTGGGGGAACTAGCGGGCTCGCCGAGGAACACGACTATCGCAGGGGTCTCTCCTCCGAGATTCTGACCTCCATATGGTCAGCACGAATCAGAGTTGAGCCTGAGTGTCCGGACGGTATCTCACCGATGTGAGACTGGACTGACACCGACGACGCGACCGCGGCGCGACGGTCGTATTACATTGTAAACACCAAGACGATAGAGTCGCTTCAAATCGAGTCTTTACTATACACAAAATTAAAAAACATGGCTTTAATTCTTGACTAATTTTTATCGTTTCTCGTGTTCGTGCAGTCTATAACTTAAGTATTTAACCCGTCCATTAGTAACTCTGTTTTTAAATATTCTCTGAACCTGTGATCGTCGAATTCCGGCCCGCGACAATGTAAATTGCATTAATAGTCAACTATATATATAATCTACATGTTATAACCATAAACAAAATCAATATCCGACTTTGTGTACGAATTCAGCGACGATTATCATGTAAATTGGTTAGGTGATTTAAACGTAGAGAACTAAGATGAATACAGACACACTCTCTCGTTTATAAAATTAGCAAAGGCAGGCATGTGAAGACTTGAAGCGTCTTCACATGCCTGCTATGCGGCCCGAGCCTGGTACGTACTCATGGTACATTGTAATATGTGCTTGGCCTGTAAAGTGTGACGACCGCAGCTCTGAACTATCGAACAGAAAAACAAACAGTGAAAATCGTTTAATAATTGTGTACCTTCTTTAAAACTTCTGCAAAATTTGTCGATTTTGAGGTCAGTTTTGGAAAGAAAACGTTAATCTCAAACATATCAATGAAATATATCCTAAATTACTATAAGAGAAGTCGTTTTATAGTCTTAGTTTTCACGTAGCTCTACGGTAGACAGTACAATTTAACATACACTTATTTTTTTAACTTAACGACCTTGAATGTCACACCACACATTTCGATGGCATGATCTAAGCGCGATTAAACAAATTACAATCCGTGGCTCTGTTCGCAGGCAAAAAATAAAGAAGCAATATCAAAAAGCTTCGTCCTATAGAATAAGACAGGGCCTCCCAATCGGCAACATCGTAAAAGGGTCGGGGGCGAATTCAGCCTCGATTTAAGAAACTATGATCGCATATGCAAGTACATCCTCTTTAGTATTCTTCTATTACGAACCATAAACAAATGTAATTATAATGAATGCCTCTTGATTTACATTCTTGTTGTTTTGTGCGTATTTTGTAATAAAAAATATTAAATATGTTCTGGAGTTTATCTGATAGCATCATATTGGATATTTTCCATTTTTATTTCCAGTACAGTAGAAAGTTGACATTAAGGGAGAGGGGAAGGCGTCGTATGAAAAATAACAATTCTTTAGGGTGTCACAATGTAAATTAGTTTGGGAAGTACTGGAATAAGATATACACTTGTATAGAGGAGGGCACTTTTACGAATGAGGACAATCTTTTTTTATAAGTTTTTTTTTAAGTATTGGTTTGGTAATACCACTGCAGGTAGGATCTGCTGATCCCACAGAGTGATCGTGCCGGGCACAAAATGCCTTTAACAGCGCTCATTTGTGGAACAACAAACACGGAGATTAGGATCCATGTCGATTATTGGGTTCATTATCGTTTAAACAACCTCGCCAATACTGTAAGCTGTCAAAATCGTAAATTTAACAGAGTATATAATAGTTACTCGTTTGAATGAATGTAAAGCCCCAGGCCGTATTGATATATGGCCCCCGCCGCCTAACTGGATACGTATGACATAATGAATGACATCACGGCTCGTCGGCTCTTGACAATTGATAGATAATTTGCATTCATACGCACAAACATTACACTTGCTAGGTGAAAAATAACCGGTAGATCCATTAGATTAACTATTATCATTCTTATATTAACTCGAGAATATTATCAATCAATTATAATGATTGATGCATCGATAAACGATTCGTCTGTCGGTTGGCGAAAAATCTTCGCTTTTATTTGTTTAATATGACATTCGGTTGAATTATTACGAACAAATCGTCTGTTGGTTCACTTACTATACATGTTGTACAAGAACACGCCTTGGTTTGACGAGAACGACCTAAAATATGCATTCACACACATCGTAGGATTGACTATGAATCATATAATAGATACAATTTAATGATATAATTTCTCGAAGTCTAAATTTATAAGATAATAATTTATACATAAATCTACAGAAATATATACCGTATTTTAATGCAACATTCCTAGTTTCATATTAAACCGCGCTTGGTCTTAAAATGAAATTGCTTCGCCGCATAAGCCAGCCACTTACCGAGTCATTGTATGCACTTAGAAATAATTCCAACACGAGAGAATAAATTAAATTATGCAAGTGTTATATTCCCAGAGTTTTTCTACTTATCTATTTAATATTGAACAGTCTAACCACAGACAATATAAGAAGTTGGTCAAGAGATATCGTTTAGTTAAAAAAAAGATATAGAAAAATTATATGAATCATATATTATAAGTGATTTGTATGTTATAAAACCTACGTGATATAATCAAACTCTAATACAGCAACGTATTTGATAATTAAGACTTCGAATGTCACAATTTTTACTATATAGCGGACAACGCGGCAGGCGCGTCCCCTGACAGTAAGAGATCACTGCCAACCATCCAAAACCGCACGGCAATTCGCATTTCGATTGCGTTGCCAGCTTTTAACGCTGCTTAAGACTATTCTATAAAAAGTATACATTTTAATGATATAGCAATCAATGGGGCTAATGGGTTCCCTGGCCGTAAAAATCACTGCCGTCCATCGGTACATAAAATACACGCTTTGTGTGTTGACGGCTTAGAACGCCTCTTGAGCGGCGCATAGTTAGCCTCCGGTAACACACTTAGCGAAACACGAGTTAGTTTCACGTTGGTATTCTGTTATCCCGTATCTGTGCCGGTTTAATTAGCACTCTACCACGGGTTTAACAATAAAATTACAATGTTTGAATTCTAATAAAGCCTGAAACCAATGTCGTCAAAGCGCTAAGGATATTTACGACTGCAAGACAGGAACGGAGGTGCTACGGAGGCATTAACTTGTTGATAAATCGAAAGGTTTAGTGTTAGGTTCGCGTGCTCACTAATGAAATGCATGAATTGATCGTCTCGTGGTGCAAGAATAGCACTTAATCAGTTAAGAAATTACTTTCAAAGTTCCATTTTCATTTAGGTTTTTATTATAAACTGGATAACTGAGCAGGAGGTTTAGGGGCGACTGTGTTTACCAAAATAGGAACGTTATTGATTACTTTATCTGTGTCTCCCTTATTTATATAGTATTAGACTTTTTAAATGTATAAAAAAGGCAAAGGTACAGGCGAGTCATTATTCTAGAATAAGCGATGTTCCATTCATGGACTTTTAGGGATATAATATAATATAAATAGCCTTTTTTGTATTTGTTTGGAAATATCTCAGCAGGCAGCTGAATCCACATAGTGGTTTCAATAAAAAAACTAAATAAATATCTGGATTTATTCACGAGTCAAATTTCCATGATTGACGCGCGTCTGAACCGCACTATTTGAAACAACCGTTTGTTTTTGTGAGAATTCTTTTCTCAATCGTACGAAATACATTTGATTGGAAGGTATCCGAATCCCGAATTCATCATCACTCGCCTCGCGGATTGTTTTAGCCGATGTTTGGACAGCTCGATTGATGTTGAACACGGATGTTTCTCGATGTTTACGCTTTTTAGCGCGAAAGGTGAGATTACACGCTTTTGTTCTCATAACGAATCATCTATATCAATTTCAAGGTGTGGCTTATACCTTCGCTAAATTAAAACATGCTGGGATAATTTTAACACGAACGGGCGCTGATTCAAAAACTTACAGTCGCGGTAACATCAGTCCCGTTTCTACATAGGATTATTAGTAATGGGTTTAGAGACATAAAATAACTCTTGCCCATCGTGACCTGACCGTCAAAGATTGCACACAATCGCCTGAATGCTGGATTAACAATAATTCGTAGCTTATTGATCTTATAATGCTACCATGAAGCTAGAGGTATCGGCTTCAATCCCCGGTCTGAATAAAAAAATTAACTTAATTTATATTTTTTTTATTTTTTTATTTATTTAATTATTTGCAAGGGTTTGACAGTTGCCGGGCGAGTGTCTTAACAATGTTTCACCAGTGGGAGACCCATGCTGAGTGACCTATGCTGGGGCTGATCCACTAATTTGGCCAGCTCGTCCGAAATGATACTTGATGAAAAGTTATGCAAATTGAAAACTTAAATAGGGTAACTATCTAAAAAGGAAGGCTATATGTTTAGAAGCCTTTGCAGTTTAATCATATTTCGTGACAAGAATATACCATAAACACTGATAAAGCGTGTGATAAATTGAAAATATGACAACGGAAAAGACACTGTAAGGACCGTACTTACGAAATTCGGGCAGCTTCAACTAACCTGAAAACAAAAGAATAGAACATTAGAGAAACGAAGCATATATTTTAGGCTAGAAATAAAATGTACACATGTCAAAAGCGGCAAGTGATTTTTTAAAAATAAACGAATGTTTTCTTTGAATAAAATTTTCTATCTACAATCTACAGTATTAAGAGTAATTTACCTTCAGGTGGCATTACAAAATTCCACCATGTACAATTGATTCCACTACAAATGGAACACTGGTTTTCAGCGCCCCCTACCCAAAAACAAAAGTTGAGACCATCTGTATAAAATAAATAAGATCGAAAAACAGGTCGTTGTTTGAATGAGTACAAATGATAAAAAGCTAAATAGTTTAATGTCAACAGAAATATACAGATTTACGACATACAATAGTTAAGTACAACTTTCTTGGATGCTTCCGCAAGCCAACTTGCATTACACTTGTTAGAACTTCGCCAACTAGCTGTTACTTGTAAGTGTGTCACTCAAATAATGGCTATCGAATCGTTAAACTATCGACATTTCATTGCGTTTTTATGTCGAACAGAGCTGGAAACGATTTCAGCGAATCCTCATTTTCACACATTGGCACACGAGGCCCGCGAATCGAGCCAATTTCTAACGAAACTGGATCGTTACAAGAAATTGTCCTACGAGAATTACGTAACCTAAACAAGTTTTATCCCAAATTATACAGATAGAAATTTATTTTATAGATAGATGAAGCGAAAACTTGGTATGGTTATATTCTAATAACATTACACAATCAGATGAGATGACAAAGTTTATACGGAGAAGAAATAAAAAAGAAATCAAAATACTGATAAATATTTTCTGATTAGGTAATGGAATGTGAAAACTATGGAATACGAGCAGTGCCACGGGTGAAAGCTACGCTCTGTTTTGAAGACCCCCAAGTCGTATTAAAAATACCTCTCTAGGCAAAAAACAATCATCATAATATATACAAAAAAGTACATTGATAAAATAGCAGACAACGGCGTAGTTGGCTCTCTTATATGGTAAGAGAACACCGCCGCCCATGGCCAACTACGCCACAGTCCCAGCTTAGGTTGTGTTGCCACTTAAGCGGCATAATTTGAAGGGCCTTCGATATACTCACTCACTCAGAAAAACACAGCACAAGTCCAGTTTACACTGAGTATACTCTGACTTATTAATTTTATATACCAATATATAATATTATATATTTTATATAGGTATGTTGCAATTTTGAAGCAGTGACATTAGTCTCCATTCGTTTCCGTATCCGTTTATAAAAATGGACTAACAGAAAACTATTGCTTCACAAAATCATACAACACTTTCACCTAGTTGATAATTTTTACAGTTTTACTATTTCAAAAGTCTCAAAACGTACACGTATAGACTACACAACGCACTAATCACGTCCAGAGATAGTTTGACACGACCAAGCAGACAATGCTGGAACTATTGAACATTAGAAAGGTGTTAAAGAACGTTATTGCAAGTAATCCTTCAGCAGTTTGTAATTTACTATTACGCAGCAGTGTTTCACCTTGATCTATTCTGACTATAGCAAACCGACTGTGCATAGACAACACTTAGGAAAAATTAAAACAATTTTAACTCGTTTTCTTATTTCGTTTATATA
>DWCF01006704.1:0-11914 GCA_018230265.1 Delias oraia | reverse complement strand
GAATAACTTATTTACGCTAAGTGCGATGTAATGGCCTAAATTTCAAATGGTCACAATCACTTAAAATATATTAAATCTAAATTAAAAAACCATTACTTACAGCATTGTCGTCGAGATGTCGCGTGACAGACAGACCAAAAAAAGATATATATCAGTGTTTCACTATCTGTTGTCCGTGGACTCCCGGGGATGTATGGAGGTCCGCGGCGTCATTTCTGGGCCATATAAATGCTTATAATACCTAAAATTCAATTTTTTTCTATTTATTTAATTAACAGGTCCATGAAAACTGTCCTTGAATTCCTAGAGGTCTGTGTCTGAAATAGTTTGAGGATCTTGATATAGAAACATTTTTAAGAGCGAATTCCAGCATGAACCTTCAACCTCAGTGAAGATATCGAAGGTTCTTAAAAAGTGCCACTTAAGCGACGTAAAAAGCCGGCAACACAAATGCGCGGACAGTGGTGCGGTTGTTCATGGACAGCAGTGTTCTCTTACCATATAGGAATCCCACCTGCTCCGTTTTCCGCTATAGAATTTTTAAAAATTTTACTTTTATACGTTATTATGGAATAGCGGACAACGGACCAGATAAGTCTACTATATGGTAAGAGATCACCGTCGCCTATAAACAACCGCGACATAACCCGCAGTTTGGTTTTGTTGCCGGTTTTTTACGCTAAGCGATATAATTTCAAATGCCTTGGATTTCATTATTCAGCGAAACAGTGTTACACGCTGAGTATTTTGTCAGCCCGTGGTATTAATTCGTATAAGCCCTAATTATTACGCCTTTATGATATGGCTCTTCTACGGGTACGACAGTGTTTCAACACTCGCCCGGCCACTTTCAAGCACTTTTAAAGACGAAATAATATTTTTTTTTTAGACCGGGCTTCGAAACCGATGCCTTTCGCTTCTTGGTACCCTTTAAATAGTATTTAGTTACGAGGCTTAAAAAAAAGTTTTTTTAATATTCAACCACCCGCTCGTTACTGCCAATAAGGTTTTTGTATACACATTATTATGTGGTACGATCTAGTTCAATACATATTCCACTTTGAACAAAGTTATTTCAATCTGCATTTTATATGTCTTGACATATATTATTGAATAATTAAATATTCATTAGAAATACTTATCTCAGGTGCTAGGAAAAAACTTTATTAATACAAATAAAACCTTTTGAAATTAACTTACTAGCTTTGTGAATAACATCGTTATTGTATTTTTTAATGATATGGCGGACAATGGGGCAGGTGGGTCTCCTATATGGTATGAGACCACTGCCGCCCATCACCAACCGCGACACAGTCCGCGCGTTGGTTGTGTTACCGGTTTTTCACGCCGGTTAAGCGGCATTTTTAAGGGCCTCTGATATTCTCACTCAGTGAAACATAGAAAGAAGTACTATATCTAGTATAACTACTGTTTCACGCTGAGCATTCTGTGAATATGTGGTGCCAGTGTCCATGGGCGATGGTGATGTAATATAGATGAGACCCGCCTGCTCCGTTGGCCGTTATATAACAAGTTAATACATTATTTTACAGTTTTCCGAGGAAGTGAAACTTTTAAGCATATACTACATATACTGACGCACTAATTATTAGATATCGAAGGCCCTTAAAAAGTGTCACTTAAGTGGTGTAAAAAGCCGGCAACAGAACCAATGCGTGGAATGTGGCACGGTTGTCTTGGGCGGCGGTGTTAACTTACCATATAAGAGACCCACCTGCTCCGTTGTCCGCTATACAAACAATTCGTTTCCGAGTTGTTAGGCCTCAATAGGCCTCAACACAGTGATTACTTAATCTGTGGCCAATTTGAGTCCAAAACAAGAAATTTTCTCAATCGCAAGCGTATGTTTGTAGACTTTATGATCGGCCGTTTCCATAAATAAACTCTAGATCTTTTCATGACAACTTGCTGTGGGATTAAAATAATTAATAACTACCATTCCTTGGAATCAACTGTTAGCAGAGGTATTCGAAACTAACTGACTTGAGGTACTTTATAAAGGATGTACCTATACCTCAAAGACCGGCAACGCACCCGCGACGTTGCAAAGGCTGGAGGTTTAAATGCTGTAGGAGTAGGGGCAAGTACTGTTTCGCTGAGTGTGTGAGGATATCGGAAGTCTTTGAAAATATACCGTTTAAGCGATGTTAAAAGTTCAAAAGACACAACCAAAACGCAGATTGTGGTGCGGTTGTCAATTAGCTGCTGTGATCTCATACCATAGAGAAGCCTCCTCCGTTGTCTGCTATACCATAAAAAATCTACAATTCATAAGTTTATTTGAAAAATTAATAAAGATATATTTGATTTGACTACTGCTAGATTAACTTTAAAAAATACAACGTATTATCTTACCCCAGAGCGGCCTTTGTTCTATGTAGACGTATTAACTCTCACACAGAAATCCATTTAACAGACTGTTACCGTACTAATTCGGAGCTGTGACCACCCGTTAAGCAAATGTCAAAGTCGCCGCACTTCAGATGGACTAACCAATCATTTCCTACAAAACATGAAGGCAAGTTGACCTTGAGTTGATGATGAAGGACGTTTCGTAACTAAAATTTGTTTTGAATATTAATAAACATCTCATTGTTACGCTAATTATAACAAAAAATCATACACTTAGACTTTTGTTATTAATTAAAGTTGATTTATTATATATTCTTGTATAATTTAGGCACAGATTATTATTTTTTATTATATAGTGGACAATGGAACAACTGGCTGTCATATATGGTAAGAGAACACCGCTGCCCATCACCAACCGCGCTACATTCTGCGCACTGCTTGTGTTACCGGTTTGTCACGCTTAATTTTTAAGGGCCTCCGATATACTCACTCAGCGAAACACATTACAAGAGTACAAGTAAAATTTCACGTTGAGTATTCTGTGAGCCCGTGGTATCACTTCGGACGTGCTGGCCCAATTAGTACGTTAGCATGGCTCTGCCGCGGGTGAAAATTACACAAAATTTGTATAAAAATTATGGAAATGGTGGCAAGTGAACAGAAGGCTCATCTAGGATAAACAGGTCTCCGCCCATGGACACCATAGACCTTGCCGTCATTTAAAGTATAGTTACGGTCTTTTTTGAAAGTTACCAAGTGGTATTGGTTTGGAAATACCTCTGCATAACAATACAGACTGAAAACGTTGTCTTGCATAATCTATATCAAAAAATAAGAACTGTCGTTTTTTATTTTTTAACTAATTTTATATTTATACTTTTTTATATTAATACTGTATTACAAATTTTTATTTATATTAAAGTATATAAAAGAAATAGCCTATATTTACCTCAGAACTAGCAATTAGTAATTTTTTTCTTGTATTTGCGTAGGACGTGAGAGTTGAAGAGAAACTAACCATGCTAAACTCGTTTCGTGACAGAATTTAAATCATAGTACTGTTCTGCTTTGTCTTTTTTATTCTATAACGGACAATGGAGCAGGTGGGACTTCTATTATGGTAAGAGAACACCGTCGCCCATGAACAACCGCGCCACAGTCCGCGTATTTTTGTGTTGCCGGCATTTTACGCCATTTAACTGGCATTTATAAGAGCCTCTGATATCGTCCCTTACTTTACGATACACAGTACAAATACCGTGTCACGCTGAGTATCTATGAGCCTGTGGTATCACTTCAGATGAGCCGGCCAAATTAGTGCGTCACCATATGCATTTATATATTATGTATATATTACAACACAAGGTCTTCCACGTCTATATAACGTATGGAATTGTAATAATTTTAGATAAAATATAAGTAATATAAAAAGCATAGATAATCTTACAATTAATTTTATTAATGTATGCATGAAATCAGGTAATTGATTTTTTTTTACAACTTTATTTAATCCTATTATTTTATATCATTACACCATAATCCTATTAAATTGTTTAATTTATTTTTATCTCGCCATTATAACGCCAATAACTTTTATAAAACGTTTTCTGGAACTGCTGAAGATATCTGTCTAAACAGAAATGACATTACGTTTGCCACTGCACAATCGTTGTCTATGATATATCACTAAAACGAAAGGTAGTTAAAACGAAGAAAGTTGAAAGAAAGTTAAACCCAAGTTTGTTCTTGACATGACTTTAAAATCAAGTTATAATTATATTTACTTAACATTTAATAAATATTTTGGGTAATCTGTAACAGTTCACCGATTTGTGGTTAAGGTTTACTTATGAAATTAAAACCTCTTTGCTTCTTTTAGTTACTCTATTTTTGTTTTCAAATTGACAATTGACAGTTGTCTTGGAATATAAACTAATTATTGTTTCTTTTTACTAAAAAAAACAGTCATTTATTTATTCTAATCATTTATTATATAAAAAAAATTAACTGTTGGAGAGCCTCATAGGTAATTGGTTTTATAAGTCTACTATGAAGCGAGAGCTATCGGGTTCAAATCTCAGTACGGTCTCTAGAAGGACTTGACAGTGGCTAGACGAGTATCTTAACGTTTTCATACACATGGAAGAGCTTTGCTGTAGCACTAATTGGACCGGCTTGTCCGAAGTGATACCACTGGCTCACAGAATTCTCAGCGTTAAACGGTACAGTTTCGCTGAGCGAGTGAGAATAACGAAGACCCTTGAAATTATGCCAATTAAGTGGCGTATAAAGCGGGCAACACAGTAAAAGCGCATTGTGGCGCGGTTGGTGATGGGCGGCAGTATTCTCTTACCATACAGAAGACCCAACAACTCAGTTGTCCGCTATACCATAAAAAACTAAGTACTTGCATGCTATATGATTTCCGTAATGTTAATAAGAATACCAGTGCTATTTACATCGATCAACCTTCAAGTTGAACAAGTTATTTTACATCCTTATTCGAGTGACAGACGAAGATTTTTTTAATATATCAACACTATCATATACACTTAACTATTTTATGGTATAGCTGACAACGGAGCAGCGGGTCTCCTATATGGTAAGAAAATCATGAGCCTTCACTAACCACACAGCGCGCTCTTGTTGTGTATCCTGTTTTCCACGCCGCTTGGGCGGTATTAGAGCCTCTAATAACCTCACCCATTCAACAAAACAAAGTAATTCACGCAGAGTATTCTATGATCCCGTGATATCCCTCAACAAGCCAGTTCAATTAGTGCGTCAGTTGACTTGAACATGGCACTTCCACAGAAAATTGACTCTTAATGCCTAAGATGACTTAAAAACTAAAGATATACCCGTGACAGACCCGTACGTAATCATATGCTGACGTTATGCTACGATAATTGAGCTGGCTCATCGTATTATTTTACTTGTGTATAACAAAACAATAATAAAATAATTCACCATTAGCATTTCAGCCGTTCACTGCTGGACATAGGCCTAACCTTCGGACCTCCATGTATACCTTGGGATCCTGGTATTTATAAGGTTTTTCATGGTAAGGATGTTTGCTATAATCGCCACGCTTGCCTGCCAAGCCTGCCAAGATTAAAAAAATTAAGATACGTAAAAGTAATGAAGGTAATTTTAAAATGAGGTAGGGATCTCTATACCCCACCTAAGTGGTTGAACGCCGATGCACAGCGTCCCCCATAACACAAACATATAAAAAATAAAAGAAAATTTTTGAACCGCCATTTTTATTTATTTTTAAATTTCGAAGACAAAAGAGCAGGTGGCTCATATAGGGCAAGCGGTACTCCGCCCAAGAACACCCCTAGCACTTGCAGAGCCACGGGAGCTCTGGCATTAAATTAAAATTATTGTATAAATCTTATGATAGTCCTTACAATAGTATCTAAGCATATCATGATCATATAGACGGGAAGATTTTGTTATATATAAATAAATTTAACGGCAATTCTTTACAAATTATTAAACTTTTTATTACATACGAGGCAGTTTCGCGATACCTAAGGTCATTAACTTTTATAAAGGCTGTATTTTTAACCTGGAAACGACCTTCATACTTGGCTAATATCGCTTTAAAATGCTGACATCACATAACGGACTCATTAAAATTTACAAATTAAATAAATTAATAGGTACATACAATTGTGACCCATGGGAGAGCCATGCTGAAGCATATGCTGACGCACTAATTGGACCGGCTTGTCTGAAGTGATACCACGGGCTAACAGAATACTCAGCGTGAAATAGTACTTGTACTGTGTTTCGCTGAGTGATTGAAGATATCTGAGGCCCTTAAATAAACCAATGCGTGAAATGTTTCGCGATTGTCCATGGGTGGCGGTGTTCTCTTTCCATATACGAGACCCACCTGCTGCGTTGTCCGCTATACTATGATAAAAAAATATACTCATAAACATGGCTTATTTGTTCCACTCTCTCCCAAACGTCCAGTTGCTATTACAAAAACGAGACAGTCATAAAAAATATATATTTAAAAAATTGCTTATCAAAAAAATCTAAACATTCTATCACTTTCTCCCAAAGGTGCATTCGCTGTTGCAAAAACGAGACAAAAGATAAATGATCTGATCATTCAAGGGGGTTAATCACATATGGCCATAACAGTCGTCTTATTTGCATGTACGGAGCAAGAGACGGGTACGTCTGTCTGCACGTGATGCCTCATTGGCCTGAATACCTGATTTGAACTTACATTGCAAACCTGTTTTACATATTACATTCACTTAGCGATTTAAATACTCCAAATTAACATGATTGTCTTCCATTTTTGTTTCATCTCTTTATTTCTTGGCTTCTGTTACTAGCACTCACAATGTTAATATAATATTTAAACCAATACGATAGAGAATCAGCAAAAATATAAACAAAAAAGAAATACATTTTATAACTATGAATTAATTTAATACTTAATATTAAATTTAAATTGTGATTTTAAGTCGGGCTGGTTTCCGCAACTCAACAAAATTATTGCGCCAATTTTGCGTGACAGAAATTATAATATCTAATAATATAAAATAATATATTATATATTAAATAATATTTTAGTGTACCATAAAGCGAGAGTTATCGGTTCGAATCCCGGTCCAGACAATTAAAATTTAATTTTTATTTTATTCGGCCTCTGGAAGGGCTTGGCAGTGGCCAGCTTGTCCGAAGTGACACCACGGGCTCACAAAATACTTAGCGTGAAACGGTACTTGTATTGAGTTTCGAAGAGTGAGTGAGGATATCGGAGGCCCTTAAAAGTGCCGCTTAAGCGGCGTGAAAATCCGGCAACATAACCAATGCGCGGACTGTGGCGCGGTTGTTCATGGGCGACGGTGTTCTCTTACCATATAAGAGACCCACCTGCTCCGTTGTCCGCTATAAAAAAAAACAAAAACTCATTTAGACAACATAATATATTACACATAAAAAATATAAACAAGTAACATAAAGATTATTTATAAATAAGAAAAAAATATAAAAAAATAATGAATATACATATTTTCACTAATTTACAACTTAATTCATATGTAGTAATTTACAAAATTGAAATGAACTAAGGAACAAATAAGAAAGAATACGTTATCATTAAAAGTTGTATAATTAGTTTCTTTTTATATTATAATTTTGTCTTCTATTGCAAGTAATAAGGAAATCATTGTTTAAAAGAATATTCTATCAAAATTATCATCGACATTAGATCAATGGCTATACTTTCATCATCTACTATCAGCATTATTAATAGAATAATTTATATGGCAAAACAATTATAATTCGGTCTCTTGAAGGGTAGTGATAGTATCTGGGCAAGGGTCTTAATACTGACGCAGCCGTGGGAGAGCCATGCTGAAGCATATGCGTGATACCACGGGCTCATAGAATACTTAGCGTTAAATGTTAGTTGTACTTGAAATGGTGCGTCACTATGTTTCGCTGATTGAGTGTATCGGAGAGATAGTATCGGAGAACCCTTAATTGACGCTTAAGTGGCGTATAAACTCGGCAACACAACCAATACGCGTGTGGTGCGGGCAGTGGGCTTTGGCGGTGGTTTTCTCTTACCATATAGTACACCTACCTGCTTCGTTGTCCGATAACAAAAAAACATCGAGCAAGAATATAAGCTAAATTCAAAGGGAGATAGAACTTAAAACCATGAAACCACTAAGCAAAACATAACATTTTTTTTATAGACAGTGTCATACAGCGTGATAACTGTGTCACAGCACAAATTAAGAAATACTAATTTCTTTACATATATTTTATATCTAGTTATTATTCTAATAGCTGTTGCAAGCCATAGTTAATCATAATTCTAGCTTAAACGCCAAGATGCCCATGTCACAGCTTTCACTTATCACAAATAGTAATTTACATAATTTACCGCTTCCTCAGATGTGTAGTAAAAATTGTAATAGCTTTGACAATTGACAGATGACATATCTCATTAACCATAGACATGTGAAAGTTATCATTCTTAGTGAATTGGAGATGTGTTATCTGTTGAAACTACATAAATACTTTTTATGTATCTATTTTCAATTTTGGTGACCTTAATGTAATAAAATAATAAAAAACATGTAATTTCTCTCACGAAGGTATAATGTAAGTTTAAATTAAAAGGCAAACAAATTTTTTAAACATGACAGAACCTTTGTGATCTGGAGTCTGTACTAGCCTCGAAAGCTTTATCCAATTAAACTAAAGCGGCTTATCCAAAATGTCTATCATAGACAAAAATGTTTGTCATAAACAAATATTTTGGATGATCCGGATATTTAATTTCTAAGATCACTTTTTCTAAACATGAATTTTTGGATTTAACAAAAATTAAACAAAATTGAATAAAATAAATTATATCTTTGAAAAACTTATTACAATTTATTAGATTTGTAGATATATTTTATGTAATGAGTTTTTGGCGGCATCGACCCATTATTAGGTCATGTTTTGTAAAAACTACAAACTACAAACATGTATTTTTATCGTTATATATACATATATAAATGCACCCGTGTGAGAGCCATGTTGACACACTAATTGAGCCGACTCGTCCGCAGTAATGCCACGGTCTCACAGAATACTCAGCGTGAAACGATTCTTGTAATGTATTTCGCTAAGTGAAGGACTATATCGGAGGCCCTTAAAAATACTGCTTAAGTGGCGTAAAAAGCTGGCAACGCAACCAAAGCGCGGATTCTGGCGTGGTGGTGTTTTTCTACCATAGAGAAGACCCGCCTGCTCCGTTGTCCATAAAATTACCATAAAAAATGCAATTGCGGTTCCATTTATTATATTAAAAATATATCCTTCAAGTTATAATTTACATACACAAACTGTTGAGGAAAAAACTTTAAACGTGTACTTACATATTGAATATGCAATTATTTTTAATATAGTCAACTTAAAACAATTATAAAATAGTTTCAAAAGTATGTATTTAATTATAAAAAAACATTTTGAAAAGGAAAAATATCTCAATAAATTGTGTTAAATCTAAACAAAAGTTGCGTCATTGAAGAACATGTCGCGGTGCTTTGTTTACGGCGTAAAACCTACATTTTTTAAATCTTTTTTTTCATAACATAGTATTTCTTGGCGTCAACAACTGTTCTAACTACAATTGTCAAACGATTGTAAAATCTAAAAATATATAAATTATTATTGATTTTCGATAAAATGGTAAATCGTAAAATTAGATCATTCAATTTACTTCATACTAGAAGTATATTAGATATACGTATGAAATTGACGTTTTGTATTATTGTGTACCTATTTTTATGAAAACGGAGGCAAACAAGCAGGAGGTTCACCCAGGATAAGCGGTCCTCCGCCCATGCACACTCCTAGCCCTTAGTGGGCCGCGCGTGCGTATCTGGCCTTTTAGAGATAGGCTACGATTTGAAGGTCCCTAATTCGTGTTGAAAAAAAACGATGTCATAAGATGCTTTACATCTGAGGGTAATTACTTTATAAAGGAAGAAGTGGGTCTCCGATGTGGTAATAATACCACCACCCATAGATAACCGCGCCATAGTCGACGCGTTGGTAGTGTTGCTGGCTGTTTACGCTTAAAAGGCATTTTAAGAGCCTTGTGTTGCCGCCTTTTTTCGCTGCTTAAGCGATATTATTTTAAGGGCCTCCCATAACGTAACTCACTCAAACACAGTACAACAATGTCTATGGGTGGAGGACCGCATATCCTAGGTGAACCTCCTGCTGGTTTGCCACCGTTTCCATAAAACAATCCGTGAACCACATAACAATACACGTTAATTATTACAATTATATTTGACATAAACAAAATGTTTAATTAAAAATGTCTTCCGATTAAAAATTCCGTTAGTCGAAAAACTGGTTTAGGGAGTCGCAGAACCTTATCAGTCACCTAAATAATTCTGAACCAGTTTTACAGTAACCGCTGGGATAATGGTATGTAATATTCATTATAAAAAATGCCTTGTCCCTTCCGGGGTATGGTTTCCTTGGTATTATGGTTTTTTGTGGTATAGCGGACAACGGAGCAGATGGGTCTCCTATATGGTAAGAAAACACAGCCGCGAATTGGTTGTGTTGCCGGCTTTTAACGCCGCTTAAGCGAATGTGAAGGGCCTCCGATATCACTCAGCGAAACACAGTAGAAAAACCGTTGGAAGTACAACTACCATTTCATGCTGAGTAAATTATCAAGCAAGATAAGTCAAAAACCATAATAAAACTTTCATAATATTATTTTTTTCCAATATTTTTTTTTATTGTATAGCGGCGAACGGAGCAGGCTTTTTAAAAAGTTTAAAAAAAAATTAAGCTAATGCTAAAATTGAATCTTTTAATGACATTACAGTTCTGTTGGTTATTATGAAGTCGTCATCTTCTGTTTCCCTTCCGTACATTCCTTCCATTTTTTGATTATATTCCCAGTAAAAAATAATAAAAAAATATATTATATTTCTTAAAATAATCACATAATAGTGTTATATTGTGATATTTATAAGAAGTAATCACTATAACGTCATCAATTCTATATAAAATTGCATGTTACATAGAGTGTGAATTTATCTAGAACTTCAGAATCGTTTCCCTTCATTTGTGATGCTAATATTTACTCAGAAGCCATTTGCTACGTCGTGACTGTTACATCAAGAATATATTTCTTATGTGATTCATTTCAATTAAGCTCCTGTTTAGTGCCCCGTGGACTTGTTACTGTGAACTCGGGGGTATCGGGGTCAAACCAGATGGCAACGGAACGGAAACGGTGAAAACAGTGGAAATGGAGGCAACCGGGGTTCGTCTAGGATAAGCGGTCTCCGCCCTTGAACATTCCCAGCCCCCGTAGAGCCTCTGGCACTTTGCCGGCCTTAAAGGAATAGATACGTTCTTTCTTTAACGGTCTAAATGGAACGGTTTGGAAATACCAACTGGCAGCTAAGTACACAGAGTGGTTTCTTCATCAAATTATTCAGTTATTTCATTTTACCGATCATGTGGCATAAAAGCCGGAAACACAACCAAGGCGCGGAATGTATTGATGATGTCCATGTGATAATTGATATCTTACCATAAAGCACCGCCTGTTTCGTTGCCCACTATACCATAAAAAATAGAAAAATAAATTCAGTCTTTGAAAGGGTTTGACAGTAGAACAGTTTGAAACAGTATCTGTATTGTTTCGTGGAGTGAATCAGGCTATATGAGGCCCGTGCAATTCTCTATTACATATTGCGCCTCTTTTGTCCATGGGCGGCGTCGATCTCTTACCATAGAGAAGACTCGTGTGATCTGTTAAACGCTATATTAAAAAATATATATTTTGTCTTATTTCCGCAACAGAATACTCAGCGTGACACTGTACTTGTACCGTGTTTCGCAAAGTGAGTGAGGATATCGAAGGCCCTTAAGAAGTATGTAAAAAAGTCCATAACACAACAAATGCGCAGACTCTGCGGACAATGCGGTTCTCTTACCATATAGGAGACCAACCTGCTCCGTTGTC
>DWCF01006703.1:0-11916 GCA_018230265.1 Delias oraia | reverse complement strand
GAACGAAATCTGTTAAGCGGTTTAAGAGTCCATTGAGGACAAACATTGTGACACGAGATTTATATATATTAAGATAATACTATACATCATTAAAAATAAAAATCATACATTATTATGAAATATTATTAAAATAGTGATCTGGAAATTAAATGTATTAAATTTTATAAGTAAATGTCTAGTATATACGTACATTTATGTGAATTAAAATTCATTACAAGTTAATAGTTATGTTAAGTTTATGTTAGATAAAAAATACATTTTATATAATTCTGCCAATGAAGTTGCAAATATTGGAATAAAATTATCGGATTTTAAAAGCGTTCATGACGTTTTTATATCAAATAGAGTCCAATTAGAGGCATTCATACTGGAACTCGCTAACTACACTCTCATTTGAAAAGTGTATTTAATTAAAAATAGTCCAACTTCACCTCGTCTTTACGTTCACTCCTTTAAAGGGCTTAAAGTTCTGAAGAAACTCTGGTGGGTGTTAAGTATTAAAAATAATTTTACATAGCTTTTGAAAGTTCAACATGATTTTTAATATTTTAACGTAAGTAAAAATGTTTTTTGTTCGTACCGATGGATCGGGTTTGGAAAGTCTTTTACTGTATTTTTTAATTAATTAAAAAAATATATAATGAAGTCGTAAATGTATCTGCAAAGGTATTTACGTTAAGGACGGCAACGAATCTGCGGCTATGCTGGAGCTCAACGTGTCCATAGACCCTGGACCAGTTAACCTAGGCGAGCCTATTGCTTTTCAAATTTTATAAAAAAAATAGTATTCATCCAAGCAAAAGTCTTCAGGTTATATATTTCGAAGTTTTCATGGTTTTTATTCTTTTATCACCATATTATTAACATAGGGATAAAAAGTCATTTTAATCTAAATAAGGATACTTTTACTTACATAAAAACTAGACTGGATTAACCTCAAAGCATATTTCAGATACCACGCACTTACATCTAATTGAGCCGGCTCGTTTCTCTGCGTGAATAAAAGATATCGGGGACCTTTAAAAATTCCGCATAAGTTTCGTAATAGCAGGCACACAATGCGCAGAATGTGGCGCGGTTGTCCATGGGCGGCGGTGTTTTCTTACCATTTAGGAGTTCCACCTGCTGCGGATAACACCGCTATACTATAAAAAATGTTACATATGCTCCTATATTCATTTATATTTTATGTCAAATATTATGTTGACAGTGCCTATTTATACAGAGCTTGAAGGACTTAACCACGAATCAGAGCCTAAATATCAAACAGCTGGGCAACATCTTGATTAATAAAACCGCATGCAAATGCATACAATATCCTTTAACACGCAGGGCTTAGCTGTTTTGTCGAGTACAATCAGCTAAATCATAATGTTATTAATTGATCGCACTATTAATTACGCTTTATCGTTTAATCTTAGCGACTGCCAAGCGACGGGCGATTTTTCACGTTTGCCGACAGATCATTACTTTAAACGTCCATTGTCTTGAATGGGAAGTGGTTATTTTTATGGTGAAAACTGTTTGTACCAATTTGTTCATTACAATAAAACGACTCAGTTACAATATCCGTTTAATGACAATTGTCTCATAGAAGTACTGTAGATACGTTATTCCAAATAGATTGTTTTACTAAAAAATCGGGAGGCAAACGCGCAAGAAGCTCAACTTAACATAAATATTACTCCGCCCATGGACACACTAGCTGGGCGTCGAGTACTTTTTGATCTTTTAAAGATAGATACGCTCTTTTTTTATGATTCGCGTGACGCATTGGTTTGATAATGCAGGCAGTGGACTCAGTGGTGCGTGGCGCAAAATTCCAAAAAATATATATATGAAATTATATTGCAGTGCACTATATTCTGGAGTAAAAATATATTCCTCTGACATTGAATTTATTTTTACGGTTTTAAATTTTTGAAACTACAAAGACAGACTAAAAATATTTCTTTACTATTTTGATGCATTTAATATAAAATATTTAATATTTAAACATGAATTTCGGTATTGATAACAATGATTTTTTTTATCAATATTTATATTTTTTATGATAACGGTAGCAAGCCAGCAGGAGGTTTATCTAAAATAAATGGCTCTTCACCCAAAGTCACTCCCACGCCCTCCACGGTCGTGAGTGCGTTGCTGGTCTTTTAATTTTCACCGGTGGGAGAGCTACGCTGAAGCATATGCTGACGCAGTAATTGCGTCGGCTGGTCTGAAGTGATACCACGGGCTCACAGAATACTCAGCGTGAAACGGTACTTGTACTGCGTTTCACAGAGTGAATGATGATATCAGAGGCCGCGCCGCTAAAGTTCCGCTTAAGCGGCGTAAAAAGACGTGATTTAGTTAGTTGTTTTTATAAGAATTATAATTAAAATGAATAAATCTAAATACAGCAAAATGAGCGAAAAAATTACGTAGGAAATACACTACACCTTTTTATTTAAAGTTCGTTAGAAATCCAGTATGCAATACTTGACTCTACAATACTATCAAGTTATCTATGTCTACGATCAAGTTGCGATTACCAACATTGCATAGTAATATAATTACATTCCTGAACTAATGAATAATTAATATCAACGGATTTAACGAATGAGGTTGAATATAATACAATACTTGCAAAACTTGGTAAACATTGTAGTCAGTTCAATGCTTTACTTAAAGTTTTTTTTAATAATATAGCGGACAACGGAGCAGTTCTATATGGTAAGAAAACCCACCGCCCATGGATAACCGCGCCACATTCCGTGCTTTGGTTGTTTGGCCGGTTTTTATGTCGCGTAAGCGAAATTTTTAAGGGCTTTCAATGTCCGCACTCACTCAGCGAAACACAGGAAAAGCACTGTTTTGAGTACAACTATCATTTCATGCTGAGTATTCTGTCAGCCCGTGGTAATCTGTTTATATCCTCCGATACGTGATACTTTGATACTAATAATTTAGTTGTAATACGCAGTCTAAATTTCCATTCATAGTAGACATTTTGAGTTTATCCTACTCGTATATCACATTAAATCAAACATTTTCTTTGAATAGTACAAGTTAAAGATTAATCTTTTTATAACAAACATTAATTCCTTTTCACCGTATTCCTTTAAAAATCCACAAAGCAGACACAATACGTATGTCGCATTAAATTAATAGGTACCTACATATTTGATGTATTTGATTATTATTTGCATCAAATCAGGATCGGCTGTGTTAGCTTACGGTCTGAAGGGCGTCGCAAACAAAACCGAGGCCATAGCTCAAACAACCTTTAATTTTAAATGACCATTACCGACGACAGTTCCATCTATGTATATGGGATAAATATCAATTTATGTGTAATATTTAACCTAGTTTCTTATAAAATATCTAATAAATGCGCACCTTTCGGGTAAATACTGTTTTTATAAATATACAAGCTAAAACTGTCCAACGTTGTGTAGCCATATAAATTATTGAAGGCAAATGTGTGCTGTTCTAGGCAATTAAAGGCATTATCAAGCTCTATAGCTAGATATTTTTTTTTATTTTATTGTAGATTACGTCTTAGTAGTCTTCACAGCCAATGAAAAACCGCGCCATATTCCGCGAATTGGTTGTATTGTCGGCTTTTTACGCCGCATAAGCAGCATTTTTAAAGGCGTCCGATATCCTCACTCACTCAGCGAAACATAGTAGAGGTTCCCTTTCAAGTAAAACCACTATTTCACGTTGAGTATTCTGTGAGCTCGTGGTGGCATTTCAGATGACCCGGCCCAGTTAGTTCGTTAGCATTCGCTTCAGCATGTCTCTCCCAAGGGTGGGAATGAGATCATACATATTATGTCTCTCATCGTTAAGGTAGCATTCTTAAGAAACATCAATTGACGATTTTTTCTTCAGTTTCCTTTGAAAATCCGACGACTGAAATGAAAGTGCGTTTTAATATTTATTTATTTTGCTTCTCAAACATAATGTAACTTTCTATTGCTAAAATAATTTTCAAGATCGATTCAGTTGATCCAGAGATTACAATGTCACCAAAACCGATAAGACTAGCCAACCCGACGGTTAAATTTTTCCAATAAATCATTAAAGTCAGTATTTTATAAAATTTAAATTTATTTTAAACCAAAAAATTTTTTTTGGCTTTTTTAACACAAATCTTTAAATTTATGTGGGTGAAACATGCTTACTGATTTTCATATCTACCTGATATGAACAAAAAATTTTAAATCAGCCGGTAGAGCCATTTCGAAGGAGTTTTTACAACAATTATCGATATACATTAATTATGAACTTTAATATATATGTAGCTGTGTGCTATAAAATATCGCTATATTTTAAATTTATAACACGATTCGTTCCTTTGTCAAATAATGCAGATGTTTACCTTCATAATGAGCTTATTTCAGTGGCAAAATTATCACAGGAACCAAAAAATAATATTAAAAAAACAGTTTATTCACTACTAAATCAACAAAATTTGAGATATTTTAATTCTTTCCATATATTTCTTTTTTTATATTAACACTTTGAAAACTAAGAAACTTTTCTACATTACTAATATTTAACTAACACATATTCAAAAAAGATGTTATTTTTTTTAGTTCTTTTTCTACTTTTTTTAAACTCGTCACCTTAAGACCAATTTTGGTCGACGAGTTTGGGGTTTAAACACTAAACTTATTTCACCCCAAATAATAATCCCCTATAGTTATTAATAAACATTAAAATAACTTATAACGTAAATTGAGGGCATATTTTAGCAAGGGAGACTCCGGTGACAGGTAGACACCGTAATTAAATATTTTTAATACAAAGTTTATAAAAAGAGGACGGAAGTTATAATCTTTGCCGTCGCGTTAATATGCATTTGTATTCAGAGAGGGGACGGAGGCTTAACGCCATGTCAAACCCAGTTTTTCTTAACGTTTTTTATTCGATGTTTAAGAGCAAGGACTTTAAGTGAGCCTCTTGGGCTAGCGTTCATGTTAGCTACTATAATTTTATTGGTAATAGATTCCATTCCCTGGAGCTCTGGCTCCATCTCATATTCGGTTTTTTATGGGCTTAACAATAACTGGTGTGTATATTTTAGTACTGTCTTAAACTGGTGGACCTTCAAATAAAGAGCGTCGCTTTTTGTAAAAGGCCGGTAACTCATCTTTCAAGGGGATGTTCATGGGCAGAGCTTTTCCTCCTGTTTGTTTGCCTGCGATTTCTTAAAAAATACCAGAGATAGCCATACTGAAATAAGACTCACTTATTCAGCCGGCTTACTTTCAGAATGCCAGCATGAAATAGTACGTGTTCATGTTACTGCGTTAGGATATCCATTACTTATATCGGTTATGCGGTGTAAATATCTGGCAACACAACCGAAGCGTGGACGAGTCGTGCTTTTTCACGGGATGCGGTGATCTGATTTCACTGTTTGTGTAAATAAAATACCGGCAACACAAAGGTTCTCTAATAAGTTAACAAAAATAATGTTATAAAAATATATTTTTATAATTATTAGTTGATAATATCTTTTACGGTTAATAAAAACCAGCTTAACTCATTTAATTGCTAACACGTGTGAATTGTTGGCGAAACTGTTCAAAGCGAAATTAATTATGCAAATAATATTAGGGCCGGTGAATGAAAAAATAAACTGAATGTAGCGCAAATACACTTCTTTAGCAATATGGGGATTTTAGATATATTTATTAAACGTTTGGTGCAATGCGACGTCGTATAGTACAGTAAATTAGCACTCATTCGAAATGTAAATCAACGCTGATCCCGGTTCAATTATTGTAATACGTGTAAAATGTAAATACGGAGAGCGTTGAATAAATTAATAGTAAATAAGTACAAATACGTATATAATTACATGGAGGACATTGATAAACTATAATTACGAACGTTAATTGCTATTGTGGTCACAGGAGGTATAAAATGATCTAATGTGGGTAGAGGTCAACCCTTTTGAGCTTTCTCTATGAATGAAACTATTATTGGGCTTTTTTATTAAATATTATCATAAGATTATTAAAGTCAACTGCAGGACATAGGCCTCCCCCAAAGACACCCACCTATTGCGATCTGAATTGAGCGCTTGCGCCACTCCCAGTCTTTCTAATGGGATGTCATAAGAGACGACTTAAGGACACTTCGCCGAAAGGTGTGCAACAGCCTTTCCGAGTACTGGAGATGACCTGCGATCACCACCCCGCATGCCAAGAGTGATCATTACGGCAATTAAACCCATCAACTTTTTAATAAAGAATAGTTTAAACTAATGATTTCAATGTTTGTTGTCTGAATAACAATAATAAAATAATGTATTTTCCGTTACAAAGGTAAAATTCGTCTTTAAATTAAAATACAAACAAATTACTCAAACGTTTCCGTACTAGGCTAGCTGTGCTGCTGTCTGTACTTACCTGGATATATAACAAAATAAAATACTGTTCTATTTATCCACTTATTTCTATTTTTTGAATGCGTGTGTCTGTTTGCGTATGTATGTTCTTATGTGTGTCTGTGTGCGTGTGATAGATGGTACGAGCATATGTACATCATATAATATAATATATATATGATTAAAAGTCTAAGCGGTCCCAAATTGTGACACTAGAAACGGATGTACAAGACTGTATAATACTACCACTCAATCAACGATACAGAGTACAACTACAGTCAAATATAGCTGAGTATTCTGTGAGCCCATGGTAATACCACGGGCAAGCTTTGGACGAGTCGGCCCAATTAGTGCGTCAACATATGCTTCAGCATGGCTCTCCCACGAGTACAACCTTTTTAAGGTGTCATCACTGTCAAGCTCTTTCAGAGACCAAATAATTTATAAACTAAATTATTTTTTCCCGGCTCAGGATTCGAACCCGATACTTCTAGCTTCATGGTAGACTTATAAAACTACAACAAAAGCTAAAACGCTCTCAAAAACTAGCTAACCCAGGCAAAAGTTGGATCTCTTATAAATTATTCAATTAAAAACGGATTGAGTGTTTAAAGACAAAAATACAGGTTGTGTGTTTTTTATAACGCTGAACTGTAAATTATTTAAAAAACATTGTTTTGAACATCTTAAAGGTAAAATGAATACCAATTAATCCTCAGATTTAAATAAAAAAAACATTCTGCAGGAGTTTAGTAACAAAAATAAATAAAAAAATATACAATGACGACACGAAAATTTTTATGTTCATGATTTGATGTACATAAATATACGACGTCGCCGGAAGACGCTGGATGCAGGTCACCTGCGACAGGTATTCATGGACGTCCAAGGGAGAGGTCTATGTCCAGCAATGGACGTTTAGGGCTTAAATGATGATGAAGATGAAATATACGACCACATTGATATATTATATAATTACTGTATAGAATTCCAAGTAGGTATTGTATCTCCTTTTTTTTGATTTCTTTCTTTACATTAAAACGCGAACAGAAACAACCTCACGATTGCATTAGTAATAAAAGGAAAAAAAGCTTTACAAAAATAAACAAAGTAAGCAGGATAAAGGAGCTTTAAGAAATGTTTTCGGCTAAAAGGAATGTAATTATATAGACTCAGCGTGTCTATTTATTGAATGTTTAATGTGTTTCCTCTTAATTACGTTAGGAGAGTAATTTACTGCTACATACACTTGATTTAAGAGTTTTTGTTTTCCATAAATCTTTGCTACTACGATATAAATCCTACAATGTCTTGACCAATTTTGTAAAGAAAAAAGATTTGTACAAATATTTTTGTAAGCTATTTATAATTATTGGACCCATATATAAGGTTCTACTTTTGATACAGTTGACAACGGGGCAGGCGGTCATCTTTGTGGTAACAGATCACTGCAAACCATGGACAACCACACCAAAAGGAGCGTCATGTTGGTGGAACTGGCTTGTTGCACCGCTTAAGCATTAAACTTGATAGGATTATGGTAGCCTCACTCACTTAGCCAAACACCGTAAAAGTTATATCTCACGCTGATATTCTGTGAGCCCGTGCTATGACTCCGAACAAGCCAAATCAATTTGTACTAATATAGGTTAAAATTTTCGCGTCCATTGTCAAGATTTGCAAAGACCAAATTACAGATTGAATTTAAACTATATTTATACCGGAAATTGTACCTCACATCCAAAACGTCACGATATTTAACAAGACCTCATCGATACGAGACTACGTAGAATTCAATTTGGCTGAAAAAAGTCAAAGTTTTCAAGCCATCGATGAAATTCATTACAGAATAATTAAAATGGAATATGTTTAAAACACTATTATTTAAGTATTATTGTTGATCTAATATATTTATTATGTTTAAGTATTAGTGATTCTATGGAATCAGCCTCCAGCAGAGGTATTTCCTAATCATTACGACTTCGGGACCTTCAAAAAAATAGTAAACTTATTCCCTAATATTCGGGAATAGACCCGCGATCCGGCAAGGGCTAGGGGTGTCCATGAATGGCGTCCTCGTTTGCAACCGTTTCCATAAAAAACATAAAAACATGTCAAAAATAGAAACCATTTGTTTTGCTAGTAAATTATCAAAGTTAATCTGTGGTGTGAACTCCAAACCTGTACGGAATTGTGGTATTCAATGAAAATTATAAAACATTTTCATGTGTTGAAATCACAGCTCGATATTTTGATGGTTACCACACAATTTACTAATTAAGTGTTAAATATATGTGTGTAGCGCAATTATACTGTTTTTTGGACAACCAAATTCGAGATGCAACAAGAATGTTTAACTTAACATTTTCTACTTTATCCTCTACAAACAAAGAGATAACTGCACTTTCAGATAGCACATTCAAGAATCTAATAAAAGGACTAATTAAGATTACTATCATTTTATTTTCTTTAATTTATTACAACATTAACCAAAACATAGAAGGCAAAGATGTATGGAAACATCTGCAGAAGGACCAACTGGTACTTTTTATACTAGCCAATATATATATAGCTATAAATAAAGGAACTATTGTAAATATGGCAAAAAAAAACAAACCCTATAAACTTCTTGTTGATTCTTCTCGTAGAGGTATATCTTCCAAAACAATGGTAGCTTTACTAATAATTGTAAATCGACTTAGAAAAATGCCCCTTATGCCTTGAAGCGTGTATTATGTTAGGCCGTGGTATCACCTCGGACGAGCCAACCCAATTGGTGTGTCAGCATGGCTCTATAGGTAAGACAGTAATAAGAAACTGGCCAAGCCACTGTCAAGCCCATTCAAAGATCGAATAAAACATACATAGTTATTCGAACTGGGGATCGAACCGCCTATCTTTCGCTTTTTATTCAGATTTAAGGCTAGTAAATGATTACGTAACAGTTTATGCACTAAATAGATTTTAATAATAATTATTATTTAGTTATTGTATATTATATTAATAATTAATTATTTAAACTGTTATTAGGAATTTATATCTAAAATGTCATTTCAGTTATGGTGAGTCCATTAAGGAAAAAGTTAAAAATAATAAATCATAACGAGCCTCTTGATAAATTTATCAAATTCTTTTTATTTACATTAGATTGGTAGTTTTACCGAGAGCCTAAGTTGATGGCAGTGTTTATTTACATTTATTATTAATTTGAAATAAATCTATTTGTGAAAACAAATTTAATTTCCCATTACAGGTTCACTTTATTACAAAAACAAAATTTTTGCTTATTATAGACGCGAAAATAACACAATAAGACACTTATTTTTTAAAAAATATTGTATTTTTTTTATAATATAGCGGATAACATAGCAGGTGGATATTTATGTTGTTAATGCCTCATCTAAACCCATGGACAGTCGCGATACAATCCACGCTTTGGTTTTGTTACCGGTTTTTTACGTCACTTAAGTGTTACTACATACGTATCCAGTACCGTCATTCACACAGTCGGCATTTAGAACGGGCTTCATGGGCTTGATGACCCGTGGGAGAGCCACGTTGATGCACAAATTGGACCGGTTCGTCCGAAGTTATACCACGGACTCACAGAATACTAGTGTGAAACAGTGTGTTTCGCTGAGCGAGGGAGGATATCGGAGGCTGATGGATGGAGGTGATATCTTACCATAGAAGAGACTCGCCTGCTCCATTGCCGGATATATCAAACAAGAAAAATTGTAAAAGAAATTATTTTTTACTTTCATAAATAAAATAGGTTACACTGTTAACATTTTAAAAATGTTATGACAAAACTAATTTTAAATTCTTAGTCAGCGACCGCACTTGTGTTTCTAAAATACTAATAGTTTAAAGTTTATACAAACCTTCATTCTAAATTAATTTTATGCTCCACAAAGGCCACAGCAGGATAATTTAAAGTTTAAACCATCAAAGCATTAATAGGCCTGCTTAATTGTGTCTGAAGATAATTTGCCCAGATATGCCTCGATTGAGAAAAAAAACCCTGGAATTCATCCAAGAAGGTTTAAGCCTCAAAAAGGAGCCAAACGAGTCGCTATTATGCTGAATAACTGAAATATAGCGGCGAAATATGTAAAATAGTGTTGCAATATTTCTGAGACCTCGATTTTATAAAAGTGTTGTGGCTTTTTATTGCGTCTTCGTTTGTACAGGCTTCTAAGATATTTTAATATTATGAGATTTTTTTAAAAGTAACACATAGTTTTAAATTTTTTTAATAAGAATTATAAAATATAAGCTTTTATTATGTTACACTATTGTATAACATAATAAAAGCTTATTAGTTGTTTGATGTTATTACATCAAACAACTTTAAAAGATGGCGACGCACACTCGGCCCTACACTGTATGGAGATGTACATCGGCGGAGGCTTCTCCTAGGTGAGCCTCCTGCTCGTTTGCCACCGTTTCTTAAAAAAAAACACAATCAATGCGTCCTGAATTATGATAATGTTAATTTCAATTAATTATTGTACCGTATTGGTCGAGTACCTGAAAACGCAGAGTGGGACGTCCCGCCACGCGATGGAAAGACGATGTTGTGAAGTTCGCGGGATCCCGATCGCTCAAGATCGCCATAGGTCTTTGGGGGAGGCCTATTTCCAGCAGTGGACTTTAATAGGCTGATGATGATATTGAATTATTATAAAAAGTTCTTCTGACAGCCTCGTAGCTAAGTGGTTAATAGGTCTACCATGGATCGAGAGGTATCGGGTTCAAATCCCGGTCGGACAATTATAAATTATAATTTAATTTATAACTTATTTAGTATCTAGAAGACCTTGACATTGTTAGAGCGAGTGTCTTAATACTGTCATACCCATGGCAGAGCCATGCTGAATCATATTCAGATGTACTATTTAGGCCGGCTCGTCCGTGTGTTTCTCTCAGTGACTGAGGATATCGAAGGCCTTAATGCGCGGACTGTGGCGCTGTTGTCCATGGGCGGCGGTGTTCTCTTACCATATAGGAGACGTATTTGCTTGTACACTATATAAAACAAATGTTTTATTGAAATAAACGAAAAATATATATCAGGAGTGCATTTAATTTAATTTTTTTATACCTGTAATTAGTCTATAAAATTCAAGACAAATGAAAAAAAGTGTGTACTTTTTAAGAGAGTTTTAATTGGATCGTTGGTTTTAAGAGTGCAATTAAAATTATGTTGAGATGCGATCCATGGCGTAAAGGTAATTGGAAGTGAGATATAATAATTATTTAATTAACATGTGTTTTACAAAGGATATTTATAAAAATCTTATTTTTTTGGCTACAACTTCCATAAAATGCTATTTTTTTTAATTCTATAGCGAGCAACGGAGCAGATGGCTCTCTTATATGGTAAGAGAACACCGCCGCCTATGAACAATCGCGCCACAGTCAGCGCATTGCTTGTGTTGTGGGCTTCCTTACAACATTTTCTTCATTATCAGATTTATTACAAGTTATATATAGCTCTCTTTTACCTGTGGGATAGCAATGCT
>DWCF01006702.1:0-11918 GCA_018230265.1 Delias oraia | reverse complement strand
ATATTTATGAGAAACACGTAAGGCAGACTCGGTGGGTAGTGTAGCGGGCAGAACGACGTCTGCCGAGTCTACTAGTAGTTTATATAATAACAGTTGTTTTTAAATTTGTCGCCTTAACAGTACTTTACGAAATAATATTTTTATTTAATGGAGCTAGAAATTCCAATTCTTTATTAGTAACATATACACACAGGATTGATGTAGCGACAATGCACAATCCCGTGGGACTAGTTGCACAAACAATAAATTAACTGTCAATTTATATCTATTAATGTCGCTTAATGCGATTGCATGTACCCTTGGTCGCCCACCCGTGGGAGAGCCATGTTGAAGCATATGCGAACGCACTAATTTGGCCGGCTCGTCAAAAGTGATACGACGGGCTCACAGACTCACAACGTGGGACTTGTACTTTGTTACGCTGAGCGACTGAAGATATCGGAACCCCATAAAAATGCCGCTTAAGTGGCGTAAAAAGCCGATAACACAACCAATGCGCGGATTGTGTAATGATGTGTTCTTTTACCATATAGAAGACTCACCTACTCCTTTATCCGCCATACTATAAAAAATATAATAATAGGCAGATGAAAAATTGGAGAAGGCATTACTTGAACACATAAATTAAAATAATCCAAGAATGGAAAATCAAATGCAAAGAAGCGTAGGTAATCAGTCAGTCCCAGGACCATGGCTTCCATTATGTTACAATAATTTGAATTCTCACTAAGCTTATCATATTATTACATTGTTTTGTTGAAAATTAGATTTATTTCCTTTTTTATGCATTATTTTTAGGTTAGGATTGTTATTTTATTTTTATAATAATGTGATAATAGTTACAATAATATTATTAAATCCTAATTACTTTTATTAATGTAACATTATCGTTTGCATATCGGTCGAAGCGAAAAATATTGGCGCCAAACAAAATCACCAATTTTAAAATATATTTCATTCCATATTTTATAATCATCATTTCAGCCGTAAGACGTCCAGTACTGGACATAGGCCTCCTCTTTGGACCTCCATGCAGTCAGAGGCGACCTGCATTCAGCGTCTTTCGGCGACCTTTATAAAGTGAGGTCGAATTTAACAACACGAGTGTAAATGAAGTCTGGGAGTACTCCTTACCCTAACGACCACCCGTGGTATCTTAGGTCCTCACTCCTCCCCCTTTAGGCCAATGGGAGAATACTGGTTCACTCGCAGACCTGGACCCCATTAAAAACATCGATCTGATATATTTAAAAGAAAGATATATAAGATAAATAGTTAAATATGAAAACATTTGTTTATTGCAAATACAGACAGACAATATCCGATACAAAATTAACGGAGTGCGGGCTCAGTACATAAATAGACACGTTTCAATCGGCGACATTGACGTTCCGGACACACGCATCCCCAAACATTTATTAACGAACAAGCGAATCAATGGAGATCTCATGCGGCAACAATGACAAATAGAAATAGAATTTTCCCAGACGAGTATTACTTATGTATATTTTAAATTTATTTATTTCGGGGCAGATATTCTTATAATTCAATCACACTCCCATATATTCATATAAAATAAATTATTTACCATGGTTATACACTTTTTGTAAAAAATATGGATATATCTATATTAAAAATATTTCGAACAATTCAACCTAATTCTTAAAATATTTTAGAAGCAAAAGATGGGGCTATTTTTCGTAATCTTACTAGAAACTTAATATAAACATTCAAATTCAATAGACACGATTCTACCAAAACACTGACATTATAAAGGTCTTACCTAATGTTTATATGAAACCTACCATACCTAATTACCATAATTCATATACAATATTTAAACAATATATTTAAATTATTGAGGAATTAAAGAAAACTAATCTATCTTTATTTGCAAATGTATGTACACAGACTACATAAGATACCATTTAGATTGCAAATTTATATCCACAGAATAATTTAATATATAATAGTGAACAAGCTCTATGGTTCTCACATTCCAATCTAGTTGGTGCATACATCACGGGCTGTGGACCATTATTCTAATTGGTCACAAATTATGCCTGATCGGGTTAGCGTTTAGCTTGGTTAAGCTAGGGTGGCCGCCGCACTTCATAAAACAATTTATAGATGAGTGTGCATAATGATTGCGATTTCTATTTCATTTAAAAATAAATTATTATTTCTCTGATTCACATTGATTGTCTTACAATTATTAAGGAGAGCCCGGAGCAAGTAGGAGGGTCATGCTGAAGCATATGCTGACGCACTCATTGGGCCGGCTCGTCCGAAGTGATACCGGGCTCACAGAATACTCAGTGTGAAAGGGTACTTGTACTGTTTAGCAGAGTGGGTGTAGATATCGGAGGCTCTTAAAAAGGCCGCCTTAACGGCGTAAAAATCCGGCAACACAAACAATGCGCGTACTGTGGTGCGATTATTATATAAGAGACCCACCTGTTCCGTTGACCGCTATAGGTTAAAGAAAAAGACATGTTTATTGTGAAGTTAAAATGTGACTATTAAGTATTTAAAATCGCTTTTATCATTTTTTACATTTTTTTTAACCCCAAGTATACCAACGTTTTCCATATAGGTAGACAATATTTTTTTATGAAAACAGGAAGGCAAACAAGCACGACGCGCAACTGACATAAGCTCTCTTTCGCACATGGACACCGTCTCTGCCACACCCCGGGTGCGTTGCCTTATAGATATAGGATTTTTTGAAGTTAGAGTCCTTAAGGCTTCATCAAAATATTTTAAAACGGTCAGTGTCGTATCGACAAACATCGACGAAATACGAATAAAACTTTAATTGATGATATTTTACTTTAAAAAAACCATCCTAAAAATAAAAAATAATAATAAAAATTATAAAAAAAAATCAATAATAAAAATTAAATAAATAGTATTTTTATAATTACATTTAATTTTTAAAATGAAACTTAAATCACCGTAAACTCTCCCAAAAAAACAAATAATTTTTATATCATAATAGAAATTGTTTTGTTTATAATATATTGACCGATATAACATTTATACAACCAAAGTATTACAACAGAGTAATATTAACGAAATATTTTTGTCTACCGCATAGATATCTACTAGTATTTAGTAATATCGTAATAGAACTGTTTGTATCAACAAAAACAGATTTAATGTAACCGAAACACTAAGGAACGTGGGCTGCGAGGCAATGTTTTATTCAAATTTACTTACATTTATAGAAACGGGAAAGACCTCTGCTATACTGAATTGTATTCCCTCGCCACGCCATATATCTTCCTCACCTAACTTATTTTCAGGCTAGATGCAAAGTGGTAAAACTGAAAACTTTGTATTTCGTTCAATACAATTACATATAGATTTTTTTAACTCACTATCCGGAGAAAGTTTTGTAGATAATTTTATAATTTAAACGCGTTTTTTTTCTTTTTTTATCTTTGACATATTATTTATTTACAAAATGTGTAACCAAAACCTCCTAGATGCTAATCTATTAATATATTATTAAGCATTTAAAATATACAGTCATAAAAAAGTTTAAACATATGGCACACAAAAAGCGTAAAATCAAAATAAAAAACTTATAATTTGCCTTTTTAATACGACAAATAAAAATTTATCCGTGAACTGCGGTTACTTATCAGGTTAGAATACCACTGGAAACAAATGTTTAGCTCAGAGAAAATTCATTGCGTATTAAAAAAATGATTCACTGTTAAAGTGAAATGACTGGTATGTTTTATTGATATTATAAATATTGTAGGAAAGTAAACAAATCTGTGTGTTATATAAAAGTATCACGTACAGCTAACATCTAATAAAATAGCACTGGTAATAAATAACACAGCCTTATAAATTATGATCGTGTTAGCTCACTGCTCATTTGCTGACGAACTTCAGTTCCCTTGGGGTTTGAACCAATCACGGCGCCGCGAATTGCAATATCAACTTATTATGGAAAAAGTAGGAATAAGATGATTGAAAGTGTGATCAAAATGTAGAAATCTCTATTGTTTTATGAATTGTACATCTGGTATAAGAATAGAGAAAAAATTACATCACTTTAATACATAGAACCTGAGAAATTCTAACAATAATTTGGTTTTGCACCGCGTTAAGTGTGTCATTTGAAATTGCAACACGAATATTTACATTTTGTCCTCTTTTAATGAAATACGTGTAGTGTATTTCACTGAAAGAGGACACTGAAAGCTTCTTATGTTATGGTAAACTGGTGTACAAGGCAGCAACACAACCGAAGTGTGAATTATGGTGCAGTTGACCATGGACGGAGGAGATCCCCTGCACCGTTGTCCGCTATGCAATAAAAAATTATATATTAACACACGAAATAAGTGATTTTGTCAAATGAGAAAATATAAGTTAAATAGCCTTTTTACAAAGGTAAGTGATGAGGACAATTTTTCAACAACTACTCAACGGAAACAGTCCCCGATTAATCCACCGTGAGACTATTGACGCTTGAGAATTTTGAAAGCGGATGTACACGACTTGATAATTGAATTAAATTAATTTATTAATGTTGTATATACCGAAGTAAGCATGTTGGTATCCATTTATTAAATTTAATCACAAAGGTAGACTTTTTATAATATATAAAAAAGAAAGTTTTATCGTTCAAAAAGTGAATTCAAAATTAAATTTAAGTAATAAAAATCTATGAACAAAAATATCATTTAAATTCATATTCAAATGAAAGATCAAGACTCAATAATTATAGTAATTATATTTAATATATAATGTTTTTATGATGTTCTATATATGTGTGTTATTAACATAATATATATTTATATTTAAAGCCATTACTTTCTAGTCTTATAAATTAAAAATTATGTTTGTAAAATATTCCTAAAATAATTTCTTTCTAACAAAACTCTATAATGACATTTTATTTAGTTGACATTTAGGCTTTGTCTATGCTAGATAAAGAAATCAGTCTTATTTAATAAAGACTCCAGGGTTTTCTTTACATATATATTATAGGTTATTTTCATTGTGTGATGTTTTGTGATAATTTAGTGTTACCTGCACTTTTAAACATCATTTTTACTAAGCTCACAAATGGATAGATATCCAGTGATCATCAAAAGAAGACATTTAGAAATTTATGTAACACAACATATTATTACTGAAAATTCTTGATTAATCACTATAAAAACTTATTAAATGATGTCAGTGCAGTAAGTGTAGTATATAATTATATTTCTTAATAATGCAAATGCTTTATCCTCAATCATATTGATATCTGATATATCATATTGATACAGTTGAATTTCATACTGAATACACTTAAAAATATATCACCTAACGCCGTAACTCTACTACGAGATGTCTATCCGCTACGAATTATTTAACTATCAATATCAGTGCATCCGATCTTCCGATATCAACTCATAGTCGCTGCATTAATATTTTGGTTCAGTTTTTCACCGTCAATTCCCGGGAGCTGTGATACTAAGTGGAAGGGAGGTGGGGAGTTGAGGTGCTCCGTCTCAATAAATTATCAGAGATGAGCGCGAACATTAAGTAATTACGAACACCGATACCTGGAATATTAGATATCTAAAATTATTACAATTATATCTAAAATTATTAGCGAATAACGGAGAAGGTCTCCTATATGGTAAGGGAACCGCCCATGGACAATTACAACACAGTTCGCGTATTGGTCGTGCTGACGGATTTTTACGTGCTTAGGTGGCATTTTTAAGGCCGCATCTTTACTCAATCAGCGAAACACGGAAGACGTACCGTTTATCTTGGGGTTTTCAACATTATAGGAAGTAATCTCTGGAGCAACTGAAATGATATTGATAATGTTTCCATCAATAGAAAGCTCTGTTGTTTTTAAATAAGAAAAGCTATATATTAATCGGAAAAATGAAAGGCACTTCGTGGTAATCGTATGATCGAAGTAAGTCGAAGAAAAAACCGTTGATTGATAAAATTACTTACACACACCACTTTATAGATGAGAGATATATGAATGAGTTCTATAGAAAAGTTATAGACCTTGTAATGCCTATAAAAATATATCTTATATCTAAATTTCATAATTTTAGTGGCTAAATAAAATTTGTCGGGACAGGTAGATAAACATATGCGATTTTGATTTTTATACGAACTATTATCAAGATAGTATGCCTAATATATTTTACAATTTGGATTTATTAAAATTATAAATATTCTACAAGAAAATTTGGGTACATTAATACATACATTTATAACAAAATATGGAGCTTTAACATAACAAATACTGTAAATAATTACATATATATTATATATATATAAGCTAGATACAGTACAAAATACCCAATATACAGTATTCATCTGATATACTTCAATAGAAAATTGGCATTGCTTGGATAAGTTCAGTAACTGAAACACAGTGCTTTTTTTAAATCTAACGAACGGAAACAATTCCTGCTCATTGTTGCGAAATGCAAATCCAGACATTCAACCCTTTCGCTATATTTAATTCAACACCAGGTAGGTAGCCGTTACACGAGTAACTGTAAGTGTAAACGAAGAGGAAAGTACGAATTTTCCCGGAACTAAAAAAAAAACAACGGAAAACTCAGCCTTACTTATTTCCCTAGGCGCCCGCCGCTCCGCTTAGCTTGGAAATGGAAAATATTGCGATAAGACATATTAAACATGTATACGATCGAATGTTTTAGATAAAGTGTGTAATGATGGTAAGTAATGGCAAAGATAACCGGCTTTCGCATATAAATAGGCGATTAAATGTTAATCTCTGAATTGGAAGATTTGTATACTTAGAATGATTTTTATTAAAAAGTTCCATAAAGCCATAGACGGCTTTATGCTGTATCTTTAGGTCAAAGAATCCAGCATGAAATAGTAATTCTCTTTTATATGCTGAGTGAGTGATATTGGACGATAGACTACTAGCATGATTAAGTACCGGCAACACAACCAAAGCGCAGTGCGATGTGGTTCTTCAAACGGGTTCGGTGTTCACGGGACAGCTTTCTTTGTATTAAACTGAAACCCGCGATATAATTTTTAAAAAGAAGTAAAGCTCACCTAAGATCGCTTGCCTTAGATGAGCCTCCTGCTCGTTTTCCAGCGTTCATATATAAAAAAGAGAGAACTCCAAAATATATTCTTTGTTCTACTCAGAGTAGTGCGTTCTTGTTCAATTTAGTTTTAAACTAAAGAGATTTTATCTGAAACATTTAAGTCACCATATATGTGATACTATTGAAAGAATAATTTTGATTTGATAGAAGATTAAAAACACAAATTTCTTTAGCTTTTTAGAATATTAAGTTATATTATTCTTACAGTAGAAATTAAAATTCATGTTTTTTACCTTGGTTAGAAACCGTGATTCGTCAACATACAATATAACACACAAGACAGTCTTTATACTAGAGATATATTAAAATCGATTTTAAAGTTAAATATTTGATGAGATTTAAAATCACATGATACCACCATCATAGATTACTAACATGAAATAGAATTTGTTCTGTGTTACGCTGAGTGAGTGAGGATATCGAAGGCCCTGGATATTATAATACTTAGGCGACTTCAAAAGCCAATAACACAATTAAATCCAGGGCGGATTGAGGTGCGCTTGTCCACGGACAGTGGTTGTCTTTTCCATAGAGACGAACTGCCTTCTCCGTTTTCAGCTTTACCATAAAAAATGAAAGCTTTTTTGTATATAAACATGTATAGGATATATTTTTTTCCAATATAAGTACTGCTTTAATCCATACCAATAATATATACCATAAATAATTTATTCCCTTTGAAAAACCAACTTTAACTTTAAAAACACGTAGTAATCCGGTCCATTATGTTGAAGTAATCCTAAGAGCGGTGATGCGTGCTAGTAATCACTATTAGATCGTGCTTGGTGGCCGTACACACATGTTCTATGCTCGGATTACGTCATGTACTGACACCCTTGGCGTGAGTGCGTTAGCTTGACGGGATCAAAATTTTTTTAATGTAATTTTTGTAGATGGATTGGAGGTCCAAAAATGATACTACATAAATAAAACTACAGTTCTCGAGTCTTCTACAAACCCTTGAATTTCCGAAAAAATGGCGGAAGCATAGTTCTAAATACCTTTGTATCGTTAAATGTGAAAAAAAACGTATCTTTTTTAAATTCTATTGTTTATTTGTATATTTTTTTCTCTTTTATTTTAAATTAGCTAGCTGGACAGTAGAAATTTCTTGCTATCGCTTAATAGTAAGAGACGAATAACGACGCGACAATACGGGCTTGGATTGTGTCGCTGTCTAGTAAGCTGTTTAAGCGGTATATCCTATATAAACATCAAATGAAACACTTTCACACTTCGTTGTTTTTAGATTCAACAATTTAATTGAAAAATGTCATAAACTTTGTTCATATTTTATTTCGAATGAACTACAATATATCAATGTAGAAAACAATTAAAACCAAGTTCAGGCAATGAAAATAAACTTCGATTTGTTTCTCTTAAAATAAACTAAATTTTATTTATTGAGTAGCTACAAATATATTATCTGGACTAAAGTTCACTAACAATTCTACCTGCAAATAAAAAAACAACATTAAAAGTCTATTAATAAATCTCTCGAACCTAAACTTCATACGCTCTATTTAGTATTTAATTTGCCATAAGTTTTTATAGCTCCTACCGCCTTCACGTTCTAAGATCCCTCAGCGTTCATAAATTATTTTTAATAAATACGTCGTACATGTAATATTTTTTATATTAATAGCTAATTTTTTGTTGTACATATTACTTACTGTCTAAATGAGTATTCTTTGGCTCAGTAATAATGAATAAAACCTAGTCCGGCTATACTGACGCGCCCTTCAAAAATGAACAATCGCGACCCAAGTGTAACACAAGTAGGAGCGCATATGGTAAGACTAATTCCAGTGCCCTTGTTGGGGTTGAAATAAAATAAAAACCAAATTAGGGGAAGATGTAACACACCCCTTCGATTTTTGATAAATTCCATAATACATTTTTATTGCATTAGCTCCTTACGTGATGTATGTGAATATCACATGTCCTACTATATCACATGCCTCTAGAAGGCATTATAAGTATCGCCCTAACTGACTAAACTTTCAGATCCATATTAAAATCTTGTATATTTTACCATTTCGAAATCTATTTCTTCCAAAATAAATAGATTTTACTGTTACAACATGAAACGTGGTCCTTTTTTGTTTCAAGTAAATAAGTATAAATAAGTCGTTTTTTACTAAAACACAAAGAAATGTATTATTTATTGAGTTTTTTATAGTATAGCGGACAACGGAACAGGTGGGTCACCTATATGGTTAAAGAACACCGCCTCCAATGGACAACCAGCCCATATTCCGCGCGTTCAGCCTCAGATATCCTCATTCGCTCTGCAAAATACGGTGCAAGTACCGTTCCATGCCTTAGCCTTATTTCTTAAAATAAAAGAGTAGAATTGATGTAGTGTGTTTTTCACTACATATTAACAGAGAGATAAAAGTATAGATAAATTACATAAGAAAACATATTATATATACCTACAGATGCATAAGATTTAAGCTTATTGTTTGCAGATACAGGTTGTAATCCAAAATTTTTATGAAAACGACGATAATAGCCAGCCCACATGTCAGGCAATTCGTTGCAAGAACCACCCGCTGGGTTTCATTAATAATTGCAAATATCTGCACGCCCCTTCGCTATTAAAATCATTATTTTCTACAAGAGAGATGATTGTGTTTATAACAAATTGATATTTTATGGTAATTGATATGACACTTGTTCAATTATTATATTTTCCTTTTATTTGCATACTGTCTCTTATCATACGTGAAAACTTTGAGCAACTTTTATTAAATTGATTTAATAGATAATGTTAAAGTTTATTAAAAAAATAGTTCCACTTATAATTAGCCCTACAAACATCGCGGATGCGTTGCCAGCCTCTAATGTATAGCTATGCTACTGGAAGGTCCTCGAGTCGTATTATTTTGTATATCTTTGCAGGTTTCAGGTATCACAGAATGGTGGTGCGCGGCATAAAATTACTTAAAAAACGCTTAGTTGAAAATGCCAAACATCGAAGTGATACAAATAGAACTTTTGTGCTCATCCTTTATGTAATATGATGAAAATTACTTGGACTCCTAAGAACATTCCTCGTGACAAATCATAAGAGATCCTGAGGGACTCATATATTCATATGAAATATTGAAAAAACATTAGATTCATCAAAATATACATACACATTTACTGTTTAAATGAATTATATACATTTTTATTACGTACAAACATACATGCATAAACTTTATTAAGTTTTATTACATGAATTAGGCTCTTGGCGATCATGATCAATTTTTATGATGAGCCTATTTCAACTTTACTCTTACACGAAAGAATAGGAATGTTTATTTGTTATGATTGTATAAATTGCGTAGTTTTCTATAATTTATGATATTTTTATAAAAACAGGTATAAAACGACTTAGGATAAGCAGCCTTCCGCTATGAAGACGCTTAGATTCTGCTGGGCTGCGGATGCGTTGCTCGCCCTTTAAGGATTAAGTCTACTTTTTATATTCATACTGTTATAGATAATTGTAAATAATAATTAATATTTGTGGCTTTTTGACTTTAAAATGTCAATATAAATTGTAATTTTTCATTGCAAGACCTAAGCGTTTTTACTAAACGGAGAATAGGAAATTCAGTGTAGTGCAAATGCCACAATAGTGCCAGCAATCAGTCCAGCCGTTCGGAGATAATGAATCCCGTAGGAATCAGACGTCGCTCGTGACTTTACTCACGATCAAACCTCAATACAGTGAACGTATCTATGTTCAATGGGTATATATTGAAAAATCTCACTTTATCGAAGTGTATTCGTAACAGTCGTGAATGAATTTGTAGAAAATACCTGCAATAATTTTACTTTCTTGCATATCGGGAAATAAGTTTTACTAATCTGTAATACAAATACTGTAGGGACTAAAAAAAAGGAAATATGTACCTAAAACTAGGGGAAGGTTAAAAAAAGAGTTTCCTGAAAGGCTAACAACTTATCCGCATCACAAGTTGACCGTAGGTGACCATGGGCGGTGTGTTGCTTATTTTTAGTAGGTGTAATATATTAAAAAGAAAACATTATTTCTTACACTTGTCTATATTCGACTAATTGTATATCTGTAAAGCTGTATATGCTTTTAAATATATTCAAAATATTATATGTAAAGTAAATCATATTGCGAATTTGTTGCCAAACTCCTTTGAAAGGACTCAACTGATTTTTATGAGATTGTGAGTGCGTATAAGGTAGATATGAGAATCGATAAACATCTATTTTAAGAGGCTCGTAACTTAATGGTTTTAATAGTGTACCATGAAGCAAAAGTTATCGGGTTCGAATCCCGAGCCGTACAATTATAATTTAATTTATAATTTATTAGGCTTTTGGAAGGGCTTGACAGTGTCTGGGCGAGTGTCTTAATACTGTCGCACCTGGGCGAGAAACATGCTGATAAACTAATTGAGTCGGCTCGTTCGAAGTTATATTGTGGGATCACAGAATACTCAGCGTGAAACGGCACTTGTACTGTGTTTCGCAGTGTGGGTATCGGAGGCCCATAAAAATGCCGCTTAAGCCTAAAAATCCGGCAACACAACCAATGCGCGTTCAGTTGCACAGTTATTTTTGGACGGTGTTCTCTTACCATATAGAAGACACACCTGCCCCGTTCTCCACTATAGAATAAAAATAAAAAAGAATCTATTTTTTGTTCTTCCAAATTCAACCAGATTTATATAATATTTTTAGTTCTATATTGAAGCATCTACTAAACATACAACTCTTAATTTATAATATTTATTATTTTTCTTTATATAT
>DWCF01006701.1:0-11918 GCA_018230265.1 Delias oraia | reverse complement strand
CCTCCTGCGAGACTCGAACCTCGGCTTGGACTATCGTAGGGAGAAACTAGTCGCATGGGCGGCCGAACGGCACTCACGAGAGGTGAGTATTTATTAATATATAATATTGATTATATATTGTTATATTGATAGGGGAAATAAAACACAGCTATTTAATTTTATTATTAGTGTACCGTAAACGTCAGCCTAACAACTTACTTATTGTCTAAGGTTATACCGTTTCCAAAACGCTTAGTGCAGAAGAAACGGCAACAAACTGCACTGCTATATTTTCTTCAAAGACGCTTCGGCTATGTAAGGTTTTCGCGAGCCCTACTCGTAACCCTACGTCGGTGTGTTTTTTCTCCGTGCCGTTCGGCCGCCCACGCGACTAGTTTCTCCCCACGATAGTCGAAGCCGAGGTTCGAGTCTCGCAGGAGGCGCCCTTGAGCTAATCGTGTAAACTCTCGGGCGAGCATACGCTCGCCCCCAAAAGCTCGCGATAAAGCTGTCAGGACCGTACGGTCAAACAGCAAGATAGTCATTCACAGAACAAAAAGAAACAATCTCTAGGTGTTAAAACATTAATGTTCTAGTACCAATATTTGCGCAACGTGAAACAAAAGCTTCGAGACAAAAGTTAAAAAACATTTTTTATTCTTAAAAAATGACTACCTGACATGTATTTTACGGTTTTGGCTTAGCAACTTAAATCTGTTAAGTTTACCTTTTTATAAATACTAAGTTTAATTGAATAGTTAATTAATTATTCTCGACTCATATGATATTAAAAGATATACAATTCTTTTATATACTAAATATCTAAATAAAATATAGTAACTTAAATATAGTATAACCTTAGAACACTAATTTTTATAAAATAAAACATCTGACCCGTGATTCACAAGTATTACTAACATGTTAACTAGGTTTAGTAGGGTTTTTAAAAAAGATGCTAGTCGCTTGGTAGTCGAAGATTCAATTACTTAATCTTAATATAATTTCTCGTAACTATCTCACACCCGATACGATATCTGTTCTATAACTGATAACGCTGACAACGCATTCTAGATACGTACACAACATTTTAAATTCTGTAAAAACTCTACGAGCCAAAAACGGAAATAATAAATGCGGTGTTCTTTAGACCCTAAAGAGTTAAATTTCCATTTTAGGGTTAAAAAGTTAGATGTTTTTTAATTTCATAAGTAAATGTCACAGAGGATGCTTATTTTAATGGTGTGCAAACATGCGTACAAAATTTAGTTCCATACATTTTTTATCACTGCTGGTAAAAATACATGGATTTTTATTACGACCTTTAAAAAAGCTAACATTGGCCCGTTGTTTTTTGCAAAACTTTACAATTGTAAAACAAATATGATTTTATAATAATAATGCGATGGTTTTCAAAAATTTCAAGGTAGCCTTAGGATATAAATAACATAATATTTATAGTCTATTAAGATTCGCAACGATTGGCAAATTATAAATTGTAAATATAGGCACATGAATAATTAAGCCAATCAATTAAAGATATCGTATAAAATAAGGTTTTATAAGCAGAGTACCCAACTATATGTTAGCGAAATATATTATAAGTAATATTTTATTGAGTACCATTCTTGATATTCATCTTCTCTCTTGATATTCTTTTCATATTTGAGCATTTTATAAGGTAATCTGTGATATTACGTGCCATATGAAGTATTTTTAAACCAATAGTTGAAGAACTTAAAAAACAACATACCCTTCCCTTAAAAGCCAGCAACGCATCTGTGGCCCAACTGGAGCTAAGAATGTACTTGGATAGCCTTGTTGCTTTTCCAGAAGATAAGGAAGGAGTGTACGCTTCTATGAATAAAGCTTCGCATAGCAACCATCAACTCAAGTAACCACTGTGCCAGAGAGATTTAAAATAGATAAATGAAAAAATAATAGTGTTTCTTATTCAACACTGTATTCATTTACAACGAAAATAAGCCAATATTATTTTTGTCCAGTATATTATTAGCACATCAATTTGGTTGCATTAATTCCTAATTATCATAGGTCATCTTTTATACATTTATAGTGACATTGATTTTTGAGTTCACAAAAGATTTTATCTTTTAAATATGTTCTGAACTAGTATATATTAGTAGAATATATATTATATATAATATCTTTATTCTCAATGATTTTTTGTTATTTTTATATTTAAACATCAAATTACATCAAAATTATAAATAACACAAAATAAAGAGTTGACATGACTAAACATTACCAATTAAGACTTAGATAAGACGACAACATTATTAGCATATATAACTTACCATAGACAAAAAATACCTTAGCCTTACCGTATCAATCAGTATTCAATAGTTTGCATTTAATCCCACTTAATGTAAATCGAATTATTGGCTTATCTTAGCCTTATTTTTTATATAAAACAACGTTTAATATATAATTAATATTTTATGAATAGCTAACTAAGTAAGTAATACAATAAGTAAGTTGTTAGGCAGACGCTTACGGTAAATTAACAATAAAATAAAATAGCTGTGTTTTATTTCCCCTATCAATATAACAAAACATAATCAATATTATATATTAAGAAATATTCACCTCGCTGAGTGCCGTTCGGCCGCCCATGCGAAAACCTTGTTGTTGCCCAAGCTAAAGTTTTTAAATATTATATTTTTAGTTATAATCATTAACAATATTTTAAAGTCAAAGACGTTTTAGGTAAGAATAAAAGATCTGTATAATAATTTACAGTTTTTACTGGTTTTTTTTTCTAGCGGCTACGATAAAGGCCAAAATGGTTTTTCAGGTAATATATCATAAGGTAAAACTATGCCACAAAACAAAAAGGTCCAATAAAAGTTGGTTGAAAATAAAATGTAACGTTAACGTGGCTAACAAAATTTGGCCACTAACTTAACCCTTTCTGTCCAGCATGGGTTTTATGATACCTTCAATTCCCAGAACATCCTTAAAATACCGTTATTCTAATTGTTCGTTTATTTTGCTACTGTCCAGTTTTTGTTTAATTGTATTTGCTGTACAGGAGACAATACACTTTTTTGCTTCTTTGTCAATAGTGCAAAAATACAAACCATCGAATGTTTAGAAAGTAATGTCATGTTGTATGCAACTTTTACTATATTTTACTAAATATAGGGAATATTTTCTTGGTAAACTTCTAAGCAGATAATAAAGAATGAATGAAAGTAAGTGCCGCTTAAGTGGTACAAAATTCCGGCAACATAACCGCAGACTGCGGGTTTCCATGAGCGGTATTCTCTTATCTATATAGGAGATCCACCCGCTTCGTAGTCTGCTATACCATAAAAATAAAGCTAAATAAACTACTTATTTAAACTCTTTACTTAAAGCCTAATAACGATTATTTTTTTATAATATAGTTTACAACAGAGCAGGTGGGTTATATGGTAAGAGAGCACCGCCGCCCAAGAACAACCACGCCACAATCCGCGCATTTGTCGTGTTGCCGGCTTTTTACGCCGCTTTAGCGGCTATTTTAAGGCCCTCCGAAATCTTCACTCACTCAGCGAAACACATTTCAAGTAGCGTTTCTAATTGAGTATTCTGTGATCACGTGGTATCACTTCGGACGATCCGGCCCAATCAGTTTCTCCACGTTTGATTCAGCATGGCTCTCCCACGGGTGCGACAGTATTAAGACACTCGCTCGGCCACTGCCTAGCCCTTCCAGAGAACGAATAAATTATATTTTATAATTGTCTGGACCGGGTTTTGAGCACGATACCTCTAGCTTCGTGGTAGACCCATTAAACCACTTAGCTACGAGGCTCTCAAAAGTAAGTATTATTAATACATGAAGTGCATTAAACATAAATAATTATTCCACAGTAAGGTATATGTTTTTTCGTTTCAAATAGGTATCTCTATACCTATTTGAAAGGAAAAAACAGGAGTCCCGAGAGATTGTTCATTGTGTGATAAACTCTGTCAGCGTCGAAACCTTGACATTAAAGGGTTAGGCCTAAGTGCAAACAATACGTAACGGAAATGACAACAAAGGTACCCGAAGTCGTGCGTGATAAAAAAAGCAGCCGAAAACAGTTTTACACACGATGCCGTTCGTACGCCTGTGGGATCCTGCCGTGGTGCGGAATAACTCAAGATTGTTAACATAAAACAACAAATGATTTAAATTGTATTGCATGAATGTTGCCGGTGGCAGTTTTCTAAAAAATTCTATCCTTCAAGAAGCAGCTCGTAAATCATCTAATGGTCTGACGGCATAGACAATACCCTTCGAATATTTTATATTTAAACCGACCATTGTAAATTGTCACACCGACATGCTTGTTACAAACAGTTTGGTTGGGAATGTTCAGCATGTAAGTACCTTTCACTGTAAGTACCTTTCACTGTGTTTCTTTGAAAAAACACACCGATTTTCTCTTAACAATAGTTTGAAATCAATTATAAGGTGTATAATAGTATGACTTATTATATCTGCTTCTTGATTGGTATTATATTCGAATAAAGAGATTACGTCATGGTCTTTGTGTGTAGTCCGTAGCGCTCGTAGTATCTTGTAGCAATCGTAGAGGCTTCATACTTTGCATTTACTTACCAATCATCGTCTTAGCCAGCAATATGACTGCATATGACTGTCTCAGTCATATGCAAATAATTATAATTTATACTCATAAAGTGCTTTATGAATAATATAAAGTTCCTTATATAGATACGTACACCAATCTAATTTCTTAGAAATATAAGAGATTATAAAATCGATTAAGAGAAATTAAGATAATTTACAGTCGTAAATTAGAAATTAGTTTGCATCAGAATACAATTTTACCTATGAATGGGATCTTAGACTTTCTATCAAATATAAAAAGTTGCCGAACAGCTCCAATTTTCATTCATAGAAAATTATAATCAGTTGGTGAATGTATTTTTTCGTTAATACCAAAATGTTACAGGGTTTTCAACCAAGTTTTATATTTTTGTGCACATTCAAATTATATAACATGAAACTAATAAATAATAATTTCACCCGTGGGAGAGCCATGCTGAAGCATACGTTGACTGACACATTAATTTGGCCGGTTTGTCCGAAGTGCTCCCAGGGGCTCTCAGAATATTCAGCGTGAAACGGTAATTGTACTGTGTTTCGTGGAGTGAGTGAGGATATTGGAGGCACTAAAAAGTGCGCGGACTGTGGCGCGGTTGACCATGGACGACGGTGTTATTTTACCATATAGGAGACCCATCTGTTTCGTTGTCCGGTATACTATAAAAAAATATTCATTATAATTTTACTATTACATTATATTACAGGCACATTTTCTACTAAATTCACTAAATCTATTTTTTTTCTACATAAAGTACTATATTTTTTCATGTAAATTTTAACGATGATCACCCTTTGAAAAGGAGATTATTAATTCAATGAATATTTATTACAAAATTTTCGCTAACAAATGTTAATAGTCAACGAAGCGTGTGGTAATTTTTATTAATTTAAGTAAAAATTATAAAACAACTGAAAAGATATTGTTTTAAATAGAAAAAACATAATTTTTAAAACATTTTTAGAGTAATTACAATAGTTACGGTACGGACTCTTCACATATATTAAAAGCAGTCATAGACACAACCCTACTACCTCCACACAATGTATTCTTTGAATTTTTCAAAATATGCGAACCCGGGTCAATAAAAGGTCACCGGAGTTTAATAAAAGTAAATGAAATGTGAAAATGATCGCCTAAGTAATCTGTTACATAATCAAGTTTGGTTTTAACAATTTGTATTAGGACCTCGTATATATTCATTGTATATATATATATATATATATATATATTTGTTTTAATAAACACGTACAGTATTTAACATTGTTAATATAATTAAAAATCCATAGTTACTAATAAAATGATTATATTATTATGTTTATTGTATAGCAGGCATCAGAGTAGACGGATCTCATCTATTGTAAGAGAACACCGCCGACCATAGACAACCACGCTAAATCCGCGTTTTTTTTAAAATGGCTACTTGCTGCTGGCCATACGACCTTTGCAGCTTAACCAGACTTTGGAGCGATCCATATCCTCGCCGAGAATTTAGTTTTAGTTTGTAGCGCAAGGAAACAATCTGCGCTTTGGTTGTGTTGCCGGCTTATATTCCGGTTGAGCCGTATTATTTCACGGGACTAATATCCTCACTATCTCAGTGAAACGGTACAAGTGCAGTATTACGCTGATACTCTATGGACAAAGTGGCCCAATTAGTGCATCATCATATGCGTGAGTATGGCTCTCCTAAGGTGAAAGCCAGTGCTGAGACACTCGTCCTGCCACTGTCACACTCTTCCAAAGGCCTAATAAATTATAAATTTAATTCAGCCTTAAAATAAATTATGTTTTATACATATGTTTTCATATCAGTTAATCATAAATATGCTATGCTGCTGCTTTCGAAATTATAAAAAATTCATAAAATTAGAAAATTAGATTTAATATGATTAATATTATAATTATTAAATAAACATATTCTAGAAATTTCTAAGCTTTGATCGTACGGTTTCAATAACTAATTGAAAAAATGTTTACAGTTTTACAGGTGAAATATATTAAGTTTAGAAGTAAATATTTCAGGAAAATTTTAAATTTTTTACGTAATCGTTAAATATAATCGTTTCGCTTGCACGTAGTTCCAGTTTGTATTATGGTTTAATAACAATCTTTTTGCGGCTTGAAGTAAATCTCATTCTTACCAAAGTCACATACTACGAATAAAGCACCTTGTCAAGCTTGTCATCTCAGTTACCCATTGCTATTCCCTTCACACCTGATCAAAGTACTATTTGTGTGAGTGAGACGAAATTAAAAAATTCCGTCACGTAGCGTATGAACTAGCCAAAATGTGGATGCGCTCCACGCCGGGTCACTAACCCGAATTGCAAGCGGTCAAACTTTTGCTTAGCAACTGCTGATAAAATAGATTATGATAAACTTGGCTGTTTATTCAGTACTTGCTACGTTCCTATAGTTAAAAACCTCTTTTGGAAACATAAAACATTAGAGATACGTAGTCCAGAATGTCAGACTTTGTAACTGATTACATATTTATTGCATTTTAGTTTATTTAATGAAAATTTAAGTCAGATGGCTTTACAAAATGTAAAATATATATATAATTAATTATATATAATTAAATATAATATTATAATTTAAATGTAATAAAGGATAGACAAAAAACACTATTTGACCAATTCAATAGCAATTTATTTTAATGTCGCTAGAGTTGGACTCCCATCTAATATATTATTTATACTGCGTAGGCTTTATGAAATCACAATTTTCCCATTTATAGAAACTAGGAACAAAAAGGAAAACTATATAATTAGAGAAACTAGGAAACTAGGAAAGAAGGCATTTTCTCTCGCGCATCACCTCTCTATGGAATTAACTGCCAGGGGTATTTCCAAACCAATACGACTTGAGAACCTTCAAGAAAAAAGCGTATACATTCCTTTATACCCGCATATGCCGCCGCATACACCGGCATGTTCAGTGTACCCGCGGCTCTGCAACGGCTAGGGGTGTCCATGAGCGGAGGACCTCTTACCCTAAGTGAGTCTCCCGCTCGTTTGCCACCATTTCCATTAAAAAAAAGGATGTGAAAATTAGCTAATATTCTGGCCATAGCATAATAGTAATGAAATTATTTAATTGAGCCAGTGTTTTGTCTGAACCCTAACCGCTTTCATGAGCATTCCATGTTTCAAAACACACTTAAATACTTTATAGTAAATAAATATATACAAGATAAGAGATCTTAATTCTTCTGTTTGGAAAATCCCTTCGTAACTAACATTCCCTTAAGTATATTCAGAAAATCCCTTAAGTATAATTACTGAAAATTTGCTAGGAGAGAGTCTTTTTGAAACAATCCAAAAAAAGTTTGAAAGATATTATAAGTATTTTATTTTAAATTTGCCGGTATTTTGATATATATCACATTCTATCATTTTGGTTTTTAAGTAAATTTTACTATTATCTAGGGTGATACTTTGAATTGACTATGGCTTAAGAAGGCTATTGCAATAGAATCATCGCTATATCAATAAAAGTTTTTTTTTTCACGGCTACTTGCTGCCGGCAATACAGCCATCTCAGCTTCACACGGTCTTTTGGGGCGAGCCACCGGCTCGTATTGAATTTGATTTTGAGCCGTGACTTGCGCAAGGGCGTCTCATGCGAGACACGAACTCAGTTTGGGTCGACGCGGGGTCGTGGGCCGCCTAGCAGCCGCTTGGAAGCTCACCGGGGTAAGTTTGGCAAAGTAGCTAGGTCCTCGCCTCCGTATCCGGCGGCGGCGGTTGATATCGCGGTCCCTACACAGAACCTTTCCATCTGAGTTTAAGTTATCTTTCAAATTAGCCCAATCACCACACGAAAGACGTCATACGCTTACATAAGACCAATAGTCATGACTTCGGCATGAATGAGTGAAAAAGTTCAAGGAAATGTTTGATGATTCATTTCATTTTGCAACTTTCTTTTGCGTAAACAATATCTCGTCGATAGTATTTAAATTTAGGACATTGGGTAAAGAATTGACCTAAAATTGTCAAACAAATTTCTTTTAGTCGTGCGTGCAATAATTCCTAAGTATACCTATATATATTTATTGATGTACCTATATACGCAGCTGAACGATTATCATTTTTTTTAATTCTTTAGCGGACAACTAAGCAGGTGGGTCTCCTATATGGTAAGAGAGCACCGCCGCCCATGCACAACCGTTCCACAGTCCGTGTATTGGTCGTGTTGCCGGCTTTTTTACGCCGCTTAAGCGGCACTTTTAAGGGCCTCCGATGTATTCATTCACTCTGTGGAGTACTACAAGTACCGATCACGCTGAGTTTTCTGTGAGCCCATGGTATCACTTAGGGCGAGCCGGTCCAAGTAGTGCGTCAGCAAATGCTTCAGCATGACTCCGCCTTGAGTAATTAACTGAAATTGTAGTTAATTAATGTAAATCATTGTAATGAAGTATTAGAATTTACGGAATTAGTGTAAAGATGGGAAGATGGGAGTGTGGGGAAATATTTGAAGTAACAAAAAGGAGATAGGGTTTTTATTAATAAATAAGTTTTATTTATGATGAAAGACATTTAATAAATGTAAAAATCTCTAATAATACAGTAGAAATGTGAAATAATAGTTGTTTCAGGATTTTGTAACAGGTATGCAAACGATCGCCGAATGAAATTAAGGCGCGGACGCAAATCGAATTCGAAACGTCAAATACAAAGAAACGTCAAATTCAAATTCCGAATGTCATGCAGCCGTTAGAAATTCGGCCAATAATGATAGTGGAATCGCAGTGTCGTGAGTCAACGGCCGGTGAAATGATTCGATGGTTCGTTCACCTTTCACCCAATTTGCCTAAAAGCACTTCGGCCATGAACAGATGGTCATAAACCAAGGGTAACATAACCACGTGACTCGTGATATTACCATTCGCCGGATAATAACTGTGCGAAGTGCACTGATATGTCCGAGTATGACTTTTATTAATTTGACAATAGAAATTAATATTCATGAATCATATATTGTGCGTGAATTTAATTCGAAAAAAGATTGAAGCAAAAACCAAAGTCACTTATTGTCCTAAATATTCTAGTTTTGGTCCTAAGAGGGCTGTTTAAGTTCAAAATCCGAGTGGCCGAGGTCTTCTTATAAACTAGTTCCATGAACTCAGGAAAACCGGGTTCGATCCCCTGTCAGAAATATATAATTTATTCGGTCTTTGGATGGGCTTGACAGTGGCCGAGCGAGTGTCTTAACACATAACGTATTTAGCGTAGGAGAGCCACGTTGAAGCATATGCTGATGCACCAATTCGGCTGGCTCGCCTTAATCACACTACAGGTTCAGAGAGTGATAATATCGAAATCCCTTGAAATTATAACAACCAAGCCGACAAGAATAAAACGCGGACCATGGCTGGGGATGATCTCTTACCATAAGGGATCCGCCGGCTCCGTTTTCCGCTACACAATAAAAAGAATTTAAGAAATATATAAATTAAAACCAAAGTCTAAATATTCTGTTTTTAACTTCACTGTGCTGTGTAAGTTATATATATCTGTGATTATATGAATATCTGTGAACTTATCTAGAATCTATGAAGATAATGCAATTTACCTTTTCAAATTGTTTTCAATTTCACTCGTATCTAAGTGGTTCATAAACATGGCGTTTTTTATCTGCACTTTGTATATTTTCTCGCGGAAGCTGTTTTAAATCTATAACCCGTCTCATTGTTGAGACAGGATAATAATCTGTTTATGATTCGATTTACCATATGTGCATGATATTTTGCATAAATTAATGACGATAGATATAGTACGTTTAGCTATTTCAGCACAATTTTTTAATAGAAATATAATTGCAGTCGATTTTTGCATCTATTAAATAAAAAATAAAACTAGATACCTAACAGTGGAATTCATGAGGCATAGATGAAAATGTTTAATGAGAGAGTGGGTAATTAAAATTTAGCCTCAAGTAAATAATAAGAGGCAAATAAAAGTGGACTATATAGTGTCGTGGTACACAAGGAATAGAAAAAGATGGGAGGATGAAATAAAAAATCTTAGCAGCCAAAACTTGGACTCGGATGGCGGTAAATAGATCGGAGTGGAAACACACGAAGTAGGCCTTGCAAATTTGGACAAATAGATGGAACTATCAGTGTCATTGACTCAGCAGTCGTTAGATTTAGCTAAAATATATTTTAAGAAAATGATAATTGTCTGAAATTAAAGTGATGGCAACCATTAGAAATTTCTTTGCTTTTTGTATTTAATGTTATTGTGTAGTTTGTGGCAATGTTTTTTAATTGTATGAAGCGTATGTCGTTATAAAATAATCACAAAACTGACCTTATTCGATCATTATCAAAGCATCGAAAACGTGTGAGAACGATCACTGACGATCTTTCTTTGTTCAGCATTTTAAGTATTCTAACTGTACGAAAAAGTACATTATGTGAAGGTAGGTCGCCAAACGGTACTAAAAAACTAGCGCAACGAACTTGAAATTTGGCATTTCGTATGTGTTGAAAAAAAAATCCCACGTGCTTTAAGTACTAGGAGAAAATGAATGGCGAGGTGGTATGAGTGAGAGGCGAATTTCGGTAGAAAGTTTATTTGTTTAGCTATTAGTGAAGAGAAACCTCATGAACCCGGCTTAGGTCAATACGACTGCTTTCTGTTACATTTCTAGTATATGCCAAAGGTATTTTCTAATCTCGCACGGTTATGTCGTACGCAAAACGTCAGCAATAATATACGTAGCAGTCATGACTCACTTTCCTCGTTTTGTGTTAAAGCTATCTGTATTTTCTGATTGTGGTGACCACCAGAGAGGTGATGGTTTTTATGAAAGTATTTTTACCAATGGGAGATCTATGCTGAGGCATATGCTGACGTACAAATTAGGCCTGCACGGCCAAAGTGATATCATGGGCTCACAGAATATTCAGCGTGAAACTGTACTTGTTTTCGCAGAGAAAATCCGGCAACACAAGGTATGTGCGGACCGCGGAGCGCGTTATCCATGGGCGGTGGTATTCTCTTACCATACAGGAGATCCGCCTGCTCCGTTGTCCACTATACCATAAAAAAATTAATAAAGATAATTCTTCAACTGTCAAAATATCGCGTATGCTTTGAAACAAATTGTTATCTCACAGACATTTTTAATAAATATTAAATAAAATCGATTTGTTTTATTTCCACTGTTTTAAATATTAGTGTAGCTTAACAAAAGAGTTTCCTATCAAATGATGCATTACCATAATAGTCTATTAAAACAACCAGTAAGACGACATCCTTTGTTTATAATAAACACTTTCCAATAGCTCCGTCTCTATTG
>DWCF01006700.1:0-11918 GCA_018230265.1 Delias oraia | reverse complement strand
ATATCTACATCTTAAAAGATTGGAGGACAGAAATCGTTTCTTTTTGTTTTTTAAAAAGTTAATATTTTTTATGGTATAGCGGACACCGGATTAGGTCTCAGGTCTCCTATACGGTAAGAGAACATCGCCGCCCGTGGACAACCGTGCCATAATCAGCGCATTGGTTGCGTTGCCCGCTTTTCACGCCGCTTAAGCAGCATTTTTAAAGGTCTCCGATATCCTCACTCACTCATCAAAACAGCAGAAGTACCGCTGCAAGTACAACTACAATTACACGCAGAGTATTCTATGTGACCGTAATATCACTTCGGAGGAGCCGGCCAATTTGTGCGTTCACTTATGCTTCCGCATGGCTCTCCTATGGCAGATCTGTCTGTGTTAATAAATATCAAGAAATCATTAAAAGATAAAGTTTTTGTTAAAACTTATTTTTGTTTACACGATTGAATTATTCTAAGAACCTAGTAATGAAATATCTTTACAGATTATATGAATATGATATAAATAGCGATTTAATCATAATTTAGTACCTCTTTTTATTCTATTTCATTAAATATTTAGAGCTTCTGAATTTTCTAGGATTTATTTTAAATAATTTTCATCGTAATACCTTTTTGGGTATGCATAAATTTGAATGTATTTACAAGTGTATACGTGAAAGTAAGTCGTTTGCATATTTACAAGTTTCACATATGAAGAATGCTACTTTGAGAGGTTTAACATTTTAAATAACTTACCGCCCTGGATTGATGTTGTTTATTAGCATAAAATAGTGCCTCATGTAGATGTAATTAGAGAAAACAAATCGAAGTAACGTTAAAAATAAGTCATTTTTTTTGTGTCAAAAGAATTTCCAAAATATAAGAAATACATAACAAAACTTATATTACGGCAAACTGACTTTATAGCGAGACAATAACATACTTACGGATATCTCCTTACTTACATCTGAAACAAACAATCATGAACTATTTAAACCAAATAATCAATTTCCTAAAATGTATAGAAATTAAAAAAAACTTAAATCTTACTTTTTAACAAATATAGTAACTTTGTATCATTATAAGATTTCATTTAGTCTGATAAATGATATTTTATTTAAAAATTAGGAACATTCGATAACATACAAAACCTTAGGGAACCAATATCTTTAACATATATCCAGAAGAAGGCTTTTGAGGTCCATTTGTGTTCCATCTATCATACCCATGTTATAAAATAGAAAGCATTTAGTAAAATCGGAGATTATACACTCATTTTATAATTTGGCGATAGGTTTCCGTTAGGTAAGTCACATAATGAATATTTAACTCAATTTTTACGATTTTTATCTTTTTATGTTTTCAAATAAGACAAATAAAATTAATTTTTATAACATTATTTATTTTATATTGTATTGAATTGTTTCTACTTTATTATATGCTGTTATTACTTGATATAATATAATTTGCAGTTTAATTAGAGTACGATCTCCTTTATAAAATTTTGTTGTTTATAATCCTACAAACTTTTAATAGTTGAAAATATATTATTAAAAAAAATTAATAAAAAAAATCATAAATCATCATATGTACAATTATACACATATGTGTATAATTGTACTTACAAACATCTTAAACTTACAAACATCTTAAACTTATAAATATCAATATTATAAACATTAATTACTAAGTCTAAGTTCATAGATTTCATAATAGCGTGCAAATCAAAAAGCAGTCAAGAACCAATTTGCCCTGATAAACCAATTAACAGTTAAAATGACAATCTGTTGAAATTTATATTTATTATTACATTTTTATTCCCTTTTCTATTGGACTTCGAAGTATTTTTAATAATTTCTTTAACTACGTTTTAAAATTGTTCATTAATATATATTTACTTTTTTAATGTGTTTTTTATAAAAATCCTACGTTGCAAAGTAAATAGTAAGTTAAATGCGATTAAACCATTTATATATAAAATGAAATTAGGGCATCAGCTATATAATATTGGTACATTGGAGAATAATCCGTTAACACGATAAAGCCACCTTTGCTACAGTCAATTAACCTCTATGTTGGTGATTAAACACAATGTCACTTAATATAACATAATATTGGCCTCAGGCGTAGAGTATCTAATTTGATATCACGTCACTCCATATAATGTGGGCGTTGTTTAACTTTATAGAAACTTATCAAAGTCAAAATCATTTGATAATATTTATTGTTATATTTTAGACCTTTTTGATTAAAATTACAAAGTCACATAACATTATCGTTATCATACTTTACATTTATCATAGATAATAATGATGAGTAGAATTTTTTTATTTAATAATTACTCTCAAAAGAGGCTTTCTCCAGCTATAAATCCGTTATACTGTGTAACAATATTCAAAGTATCAAAGTGTTTAATGATACATTTTATAGATAAAAATATTCAATGATATGACACGGTAAAATTGATAAAAATAAAATACAGTCACAATACTACACTAAATAAACAGAAATTATACGTATCCAAAACAATATTTAAAAGTATATAGATAAAAGAAAAAAGGTCATTTATATAAGCACAGGATTTCCAAATCCAGCAGGGCTTTTTGAAGTTATTTGAATAAAACCAGCGGGTGACGTATGCCAGCTACTTTGTAGTAACACCGCTACGACTTGCTACGTAATATAGCGTAGCTCTTGAAAGCACTCCTGCACGTGACGTGAGAGTGGTTGCCGGCGGAAATTGCTACTTAATGGACAAGATTGCACTATCTGAGCATATCTAACGTGTAAGATATGTAAAATTTTATTTTTTCTCAAAAAGGTTTGTAATCAAGTATTGAAAATTACTTATCTTCTTCATCAAAACAAATATTATAATTAATTGTTTTTAAAAAATTCTGTTCAGGAGTTATTTTTAATAAATCAAATTACATGTTCATATAATGTTACAAAAACGACGTCAGATGCCAATACCTCACAAATCCCCATCAGATCAAATCGTTATGGCTCCGGATTTATTATTTCAACACGTGTGCTATAAATCAAGGCTTACGGTTATCACATGTAGTATCGAAATTTGTTTTAAACAAGTACGTATAACAAATGACAAATTTATTTAATCCATCAACGTTAAATTTATATAAAATTATAAACACTACTCATCATAAATTATCACTAAATATAATTATAGAACATTGTAATTAAAACTGAGCCTATGAATTTATTGTAGAAAATGAAAATTATTGAAGATTTACTGTTCATTAAAACAATGTCATTTTTGGCTGAAATAATTAATGAAATAGTCTTTTATGTTGTAACAAAATATAATATTTTAATTAATGTGTGAAGATAAAGTATTTTAAAAATGTAAAAGTCTACAATATGTGTAAATAATTTTAGTTTGAAATAGGTGATCTTTTTTGTATAAAAAGATTATTATCTCAAATATTCAAACCCTTGATATTTCTGCTAAGATTTATTGTTATTCATATGAAGCTTAGCTAGGAGGATTTAAAATGGATCGTGTTTTGAGACTAATCTATAGTCTTTTTGATAATTATTTTTATTTAAACTATAAAAATGTATATATTATTTTTTGCTTTGTTATAATAATCTCATGAATTTTAAATACGATTTCGTAGTTTACTTGCCTTTAAAGTGTTTGTTTAGATTAACACAAAATAATACTAACAAAATAAAGGAATTAATTATTTCAATTACGATAACAAACTCTCCGACGGTTAATTACCGTCGGCCAAATTAATATTTGGCAACATTTCTTTTGCAAAAAATAAACATGTTCATATTTATTATTTTACAGTATATTTGTTATATAATAGGCATATTTGTTTTTGTTAAAACAAAAATTATCAGAAATACATTTTTTAACATTTTGAAGCAACGTACTAAAATACAAATAAGATTAAAGTGAATAAATGAAAAATATTCTATGTATTTTTCATTTATTTTCCACTGCAAATGAAGACTTCATTACGCAACAAGAAGCGCTGGGCGGAATAAATTTCTTGAAGGTATGACGCCTACGCATTGGCCTCCGTCGGCAAAACAATTGATTGTGGGTATTGTCTCAAACGAGATATTTAAAAGATACTGTTTATTTACGTATAGTCATACCTCATTAATTTATTTATCTAACACCCTTTGTATAGACAAACGTTTTATAAAAAATTGCAAATGAAAGGCTCAATTGGGCTATGTAGTTACACGATTAAAATCATTCTAATACTTTTTTAATAAACGCTTTATCTAAAGCTCTTTCTCGAATCACAATAAAATAAAACTTTTTTGAGATATCTTACAAATAAACATAATATTATTAAATATATAAATCATATATTAGAAATTTATATTATGCGCAAATTATCTTTAAATATAATTTTGCAACAACGCCCACGTTTTCTCTGACTCATTATAACTTTGTGGAGCTCGGAAAATTCTATTGAATTTTACGTTACAGTAAGATTATGTAATGCCCCAGTTATCGTACGCCTATGTTATTTATAATATATTTATCAGAAACTGTACAGTACGCACAATTTTTTTAATCAAAGCAGCTATTGAATAATAATATTCTAATTTATTCTAATAATACCATTATCTTTTTTATTAACTACATTAGTAGTAGTATTAGTATTGTGATATTTATTTTAGAAAAATTGGGATTCTTTATGAAGTAACTTCAATAGGTTTATTCACAAAAGGACAAATTGAAAAACCTTACAAACTTTTAATACAAAGATAAATAAAAGTTTCGCAAAGGTTTTTATGCAAAGTCTATTGAATATTTCATTTTATTTCTTTTTACTATTTTTACTGATTAATTAATCTAAAATTAATTCCGTTTATGTTTCTCACTGCTATGCACTGCTATTTATGGCTACGCATGGTGCTCTTGTGTTATGGTAGAATAATAATATATTACTTTTCGGTACAATTTGATTTAAAACAAGTTTTAAATAAGTGAATATTTTTGATCTCAGTTTTCTGATTGCGATTCAGCAGAAATATTGTTACAACGTAGGGCATAAATAGAAGCCGTTGAGGTGTGACGAGTCAGTCAGACGTGAAGGCTTTGATCTTTCCTCTATGTATAACTATGTTCAGTTCGAGGAAAAGATCAATATGGCTATCTTAGTCGAGATTGGGTAAGGAGTGTTGTAAATGTGTTGCATTCGACCTTCTTTATGTTATTAATCCGGGCCTTTTGTTCATAGTTAACTCAACTATATTTCAATATTTTTAATAATTATTATTTAAATATTGATAAATATGTCTATGTTATGTTTATACTATTTTGCGTCCAGCTATATTCATTAATTTTCGAAAAATTAACAGATAATCTTCGTAGGCAGTGCCAGTTCGTATATATTTTTTAAATTTGTTCCTATACAATTACAGTAATAACTAACTACGTATACTTTGCTTTTATATATATATCTTGTAATATGAATACTTTAAGCGTATACATATGTGTGTGAGCTTTAGAAGCACGCCTCACAAGCCCGTCATTTATAAGATAGTCGGAACGGGCGGTCGGACGGTTGTCGGAAACTAAGGCCTCACAAGTATAAAATGCTAATCTTATAGAAATAGCTAGTCTTTAGATCTGATAATAATTTTAAATATTACTGGTCATATTACTCCTGAGTTACCTTTTCTTATCTGGCAAATTGACTGAGCGAGTCTTCAAGGCATTCTTCGAATGATTAATTGTTAAAAAAATAAAATTATAGAGACTCTATTCTTAGTTTAGGTAGCCAGAGATAAAAACAGTTGTAAACATAGTTTCAAATTCTAATTCCAATATCTTTTGTTTTAAATATTTGTAAATATATACTTAAAAATCTTTAATATGTTCCATGTATGTTAATTCTGTACATGTCGATAAAAACAATTAACTTGTTATATTATATAAATAGAGATATTTAATTACATCATAAGAATAAATAATTTTCATCACTATGATGAATCTTTTTTTGTACATCAATTTGTTCGAAAAACGTAGATCATATTGTAAAAGAGATATTGTAAAAGGAATACCTCTTTACCGCATTTCGGGACTTGAACACAAAGCTAAACAAATACTTTCCTTGTTATAAGAAAATGCCATACTCTTTATACCTGAGAATTTATTTTCATGAAATGTCTTTTAACATTTTTAATACTCAAAGGGCTTTGTTCGTGTCCTTTCGTGGGAAGAGAAGTTTTCCTAGTTGTTATTCCGAAATACTTTATAAACTTTATTTATAATCGAATAAATACTGCAAAGGGAGAGAATGTATTTATGTAGAGTATTAAACAACATAAAAAATGAGGTTTGATCTTATTCAATAATTTATAAAACTTTGGATCTTGAGTTATTGCGGGATCCTTTGTACCTTACTATACTTATCAAAAATTATTATATTAAAAATAATTAGTTACTACAATATTATAATACAAATTGATATTTGTTTTATTTCTTTTTTTAAATTATGTATTTATTTGTTTCTTATGTTTAGGTTAAGTTTTTTATTTTTGTAACATACTTATAATATATATAGATATTAATAAGGGACATACCTGAATTTTGTGTTAGGGGCGCAGCCAGTGTATATGACGTCCACAAAAGTATTGTCAGAACAGGCATACTCCACATGCTCTGCATTGTATTCTGTAACAAGCATTATTTGTAATTAGATCTACGTAAACATAGGTTTTGTGAGTTATAAGGCGCTTCAAACCTAGTAAATGTTTTTTGAGCAATAACTAGAATTACCAAAATACATGTTTCTACCAATCTATAACTCTTTTTACTACTCTATAAAAGTGAATCTGATACAATGTTTACGTATTTATTTAGAATTGCAAATGATGGTTTCATTATTTAAATAAAAATCTTTCGCCATTAATGGCTAATAGGTGCAGGAGGCCGATAATGAAGTCCAATGTATTCCTTAAGTCTATAGCCTACGTTGAAATAACTTTCCACATCATGACGTTAGTAATTTTATTACGCCACATTCATCGTAATATATTTGTTTCTTATTTTTTTTCCAACTATACCAAAATATTATTTGTATTTTATGAAATCATGATATCCTTTTGTTCATTTATTGCCCTCTCTTTTTGACTGGTTGGCTAGGGTAAAACAAGCTCTTTTAGCTTGTTTGCGTGTCGTAGCGCGTCATGATACCAATTTAGAATATTTATGAATATGTAATTTGTTTTTTTTTTACTTTACTGACCCATCTTTTCTTAGATAAGTCATTTAAAATTTATTACTGTATTCACAACACTAAACTAGTTCAAAAATTGTAACCAATTCAATCACGTTCATAGTTAATTTTTACAATCAATTGGATTAAAACAAAAAAATATTTAAAATGAACTTTAAATACATACGTATGTGTTTTGGAATTAAGCTAGAGTTTATCAATGACAAATATTTTTACAGCTAATGAGGATAATAATTATAGGATAGCAGAAACCAGACAATAAATTAACAATTAATTCGACAAAATTTTCTCTAAAAATTATTTTTAAAATACTTTGAATAAATGACCACATATGAAATACAAAAATACATATCAAAGCTATTAGATACATATAACCATTTGTGATAGTTATAGGGAATTTTATTGCCATAAAAAAATTATGTAGCTATTTAAATTCAGTTACCTTCAACAAAATATCAACTTTCATGTACATCTACACTTTGAAACTGAATTATATTTCTAACTTTACAACACCTGTCTCAAGTTCAAACTAACAATAAATATCAACACCGGCTTAACTTCAAGATTAAGTTTTTGAAGTTCTGGTTAACAATTTACGCGTGGAATGTAATTATTATTACAGCAAGGCCTTACGCATCAACACAAATCGCGTTACAGTAAATTAATAGACTTATACTTACTTATACGTAGCTTTTAACGTTTATTTTATTCATATAACCTGTCATTAGTAATCGTATTTTTTCAGTAAGGAAAAGTATATTTCTAAGCCGGAAAACGTTTAGCTATTTATATTATGAAAGTTATATACGCTGTTATGGACGTTTTGTTAGGTATGAACAAGCTCTATAACTTTCCTCTACTACTCAACGATATATTTCTCATGTTTAAAGCAGAGGCGTAAGAAAATTTCTCTTTATAATATTTGTAAAGCCATTATTTTAGATAAATATAATAAATTAAATTCGCCCCTATATTACGCTAGGTATAATACATTATACAACTACTTTAAAATCGCTGTTAGCTGAGAGATTAACAAATTTTCGTAATCTTTATTATACACTCCGTAGATACGTTATTAAAGTAGGTTTTCAATGTTCTGGTGACCTAGTTCACAGCTCCCTCCATCACTCTCCCGGTACGCTTGCGAAACTAAATATTGGGTTACTGTTTCTACTTAAAGCGCTAAATTATTTTTGGTCAATCTATTTGTTAAATTATTTTTCAATATTTATCAAATAAAAAGTATAAATTTTGAATATTTTTAAAAACGACTAAAATATAACGCGAATGAAAACTAGCACGCCAAAGCTAAAACAATTAATTAAGTCGTCAAAATATATTGTAACATGCAGAAATCTCAGAAAAATGAATTATTATTATCATTTTATTATTTACATTGAGGCACGAAATATATATACATATATACTTTTACAATATGTCATCTATTACGTAGGCCAATATTTAATCGAGAATTAAAATATAGCTACATATACCAGAAATGAAATCACAGAATACTCAGCGTGAAACGATACTTGTACTGTGTTTCGCAATGAGTGAGAATATCGGAGGCTTAAAAATGTCACTTGAGTGGCGTAAAAAAATCGGTAACACAACCAATGCGCGTAGTGTGGCGCTGTTGTCCATTGTCGGCGGTGTTCTCTTACCGTATAGGAGACTCACCTGCTCAGTTGTCCGCTATATTATAAAAAAAAATCGCTACCCTTTTACTCTAGATTTTTTTTAATGGTATATTTTTTCATATTATTTACTCCTATTATTCGATTGCCTATCATATGAAACAATTATGAAGGGAATTGATGATGTATCTTGACTTCTCTCTTGACTCTCTTCATTTTTCTTTCAAACATTAACCTTTACCAATATTATTTATAAACCTCAATCTCCACCTTTTAAACTGTACATGGCACGTTTCAAGAAGCTAATTCTCATAAAGCCAATTAATATGAGAAAATTGTAACACTTAAAGCAATTACTGAGCTGTCCTCGTCATGATTTTAGACGCCCTTCGATCAGATTGGATCTGACAAGGGTCGCTCATTTCGTAAACATTCCTCATGTTCACAAGGAATTTGTGCGCCTACACAAACTGACCAAAAATCTATTAGGTAGTGGATGAACGTAATATTTTATTAACAAGTAAACTATATTTATAGTGGTCTTAGTGTGATGTAATTTAATAATGTCTGTGTTGCTTAGATTTTAGAATTAATTTTATTAATTTTTTTTTTTTTAGAATTTAAAAGCGTCAGAGTCCTAAGATAGTCCTAAGAAGTTTTTTTACATATTTTATACGTAAAAAAAACCTTTCTTTACAATTCGTAACGATGTTGCTTATGCTTTGAATTTAGGTACATACCGCAAGACTTTATCAGCATTCTCAATATGTCAATTGAACGATGAATCTTTTATATTCTCGTTTGAGTTGCACAAGGGCAAATTTATTATGTATCACTATCAGCTCTGGCTTTTTATAACACGATCTAAATAAAACTGTTTAGGTATCTGCTATTATGTAAAAATGAAAACGTAACTCTTAATTTTTGAGAGAATCCATTCTATTAACGAGAAATAATATATTAAACTTTGACACTTTTCGTTGCAATTAAAATCAAAATGCCTAAACCAATTTTCATAGCAGTCGTACATCATTCAGCATCATTTTAAACCAATAAAAATCAAACACACTAATATTTTAATTTTATTATTGATACAAATTATTATAATCAAATATTCTAAACGACTTATTAATATTTGGTCTTTCTTAGTTAATTTGAAATTAAAGTTAATTAAGAGCCTATATAATTTATTAGTAGCGATCAACAAGTGAGTAATATATACTAAATGGTGATGACTGGCGTGTCGAGATCATTAATCTTGTTGCTTAGGTACTGAGTAATATTCGTGGTCGGAACATCGACATTAACTGAAAACTTCTTGGAAGACTCGAGAGACTGCGGAATCGTGTCATAAGCATGCGTATGTTCCATCAGTTAATATTGTATTAATATACATGGCGGCCAACTTTGAAGATAATTTTTGAGCTTTGTAGAAAAAATACTTCGTTACCGTTTACCGTTAATGTGAATTCCCAAATGATCATGAATATAGAAGTTATACCTAACAATATAAACAACCCATAAAAATAGAAAAAATATATGATATGCCCATATCTAAAATTTAATCAATTATAATAGACCGAAGTAGAATAGATGGTATGCCATGCACAACAAAAGAACGTATTTATATTGTTTGCAAAGTCAGACTATAGAACCTCGTAGGACGTAAGTTATTAAGTACCCGTGGCATATCTGAATACTTGTCGATTCTTCAGCCTTACACATGTACATTTATCTAAATAAACGCTAATATTTATCGTGGGTTAAGAATTACAAAAATCTATTCTTATTGAATATAAAAACTATTCTTACCAATTGATGATTTCCCGCGCTATATTGAACTTTATAACCACTCGAATGACCAGTTATAGAGGCGTCGTTTCACGTTCTTGGTTATTAGTACTATGATGTTGGGATTTGCGCCGTAATTGCTGACTTGGGGGTTCGGCACCACGCATGCGTTGCCCCTATGACGTCAATGAGTTCTTTCACAAATGAAATTGTAAATACAGGTACCTATATCCATTAAAATGCCGCTTCATAAGATGAACTGTAACGCGTGAGCTAATTGTAGATTTATTAGTATCTCCTAAGTATTAAGCGTTCATAACTTTATAGTTTCGTATGATCCAGATCAATAAATACTGATTGTATTAATTTGTTATATGCAAAATTATTATAATTTAAAACAACAGAAAACACTAACATAACGTCAGGTTGAATAATGAATTTAAAAACATAAAGCCATTTTGACAATTTTAGGCCCAAAATATAGATATAGTTGCATAACCCATTCTAAATTCACTTTAATAATATCCGAAAAAAAAACATCCTTATTTATGTCGCTAACATGTCTTGTAAAATCTGAACATTCAACCTATTATTCTCAAGAACAAATATTAGTATGTATTATTAATTAATAGTAACCTGTGGTGTATTAGCACCAACAAACCAAACAATGACGTTTCTATTGAAGATTTCTGTTGAGTTTCGTTTATGAACAATTGGGGCCCTTACGTCGTTCTATTGCGATTATTATAAATAATCCATTTATTATAGTCAGTCTTATGTTACAGAGTAGTCACAAATCCTTTTTGTCCATACGAGATCAACTGCGCTAGGCAAGATTTGAATGGATGAATTATTCGAAAGTATAATATAACAACAAACCATACCGAAAATTCCTTAAATGAAATCGGCTTTACCATCACTTACAATAAGTTATTACTTACCTTACTAAAAAGAAGTCTGCTACGGAAGCGGTTGTATAAAAATATCGTTCCGTTAATTGGCTGTATCTTCTCCAAATACAGCATTGATATTAACTGTATCTACTGCGTTATTTCTAATTACTTTATTTTTCAATGTTCTCTACTACGTTCAAAAGCCGATGGTTAAAATAATTAAAAATGAAACAATCAAAAGTCATGTCTTTTAAATTTGGAACGAAGATGTAGTTGTAGACTGTCTTGTGAAAAATGTTTTATTTTGAAGTATCACACCATGCAGGTTTCATTATAATTGAAAATAGCCAGTATGTTTGAAGCAGAAATTTCATATGT